>JAJOOF010010397.1:0-26379 GCA_029582545.1 Solanum lignicaule | reverse complement strand
GTACCTGGTACTATTAGACAAAACTTCTCAATGGTCACCCTCATCAAATGTGAATGTGTAGCGGGCAACACCAAAGCTAAGTCCCAGGTTTCTAAACTTCTTGAAAAACAGGAAGCTCTCACACGGGAAATAGAGGATTTTGTAGTCATCTTGGGTGACAAAGAGGTCAAAATTGCATGACTAAAACAGTAAAACCCTTATGCTACCAATGATTCAAGAAATTTCCATCCCTTACAACTCCATTTTCAATTCTTGTTGTTACTAGAGGGCTTAGTATAGTGGTGGATCAATCATTCTTTTGTTTGCAGGTGATTTTTTGGTACTCAGCAATGCAATGGTTTCCTACTTTTGTGATTTTATATTTTTAGTATAGTGGTGGATCAATCATTCTTTTGTGATTTTATATTTTGTCAGAGGCTGAGCAATATCATATAGCTTGGAATAGAGTATTTTTTCTTTGTTTGAGGTATGTTTTTTCCTTATAAAATAGTAGAAGAAATGTTTGGATTTAAGCATATCTATCTTCTCATATTTATTGTATCGTTTTTGTTGTGTAGAATACTTCTGAATAGATTCAAGCTAATATCTTTGATTCTTGTATGTCATTTTCTTATTTAAAAGATTCATATGTTGTAAAGTGAATATTGAAAAATGCCAAATTGGAAAGAATCAACTCGACTCAATCAACAGTGACCCAAGAACAAACTCAATATTTTAAAAATTAATACTCAACTTAGATTAGTTATCAGATGCTTTGCTAGACTAGTCTGTAATGCCATTGTTTATTACTAACATTATCTCAATCTAAAACAAGTATATACTATAGCATTTTCGTCCAAAAGGTTAATTGCCTTAAAGAGCTCATAGATCAACTATCTTAACTCAGTGGCATATGAAACGATGGTATGTATTAGATTCTTGTGTTTGTGATTTATCTTTTGAGGAGAAATGAGGTACATGATGATCATTTACATCCCCTGTTCGTAGGCAAGGAAAAGGTGGTATTGCTGGTAGAAGAGCTCGTCCTGTTGAGAAAGGATGAGCGCCTATTGAAATGGACGAATTAGCCTCAGAAGATGATCACACAACTTGTGATATTGGTTCCATTTCAAGGGGCCAAAATCATGAATTCACTCCCAGGTAATCAGGTATGACATATCAACCAACAAATACTAGTATTATTCCATACATGATGTCACAAATATTAAGAAATCCAAGTCTTTCGTCACTTGGGAATCTATTTGGTGGTTCTCGGCCTCAACATTTTGAGAATTCCCCTAACTTTAGTTCATCACCTGGGCTGCCAATGTCCATTGACACCCCTGATGTTGTTAATAATTTAGAGGACTCCAACATTAATATAGAAAGTAATGAGTTAGATGATTACAACGATGAAGTGGAGAATGCAAGCGAATGTGGTGAACTATCAGTGAAGGGGAAGCGTACGATTTTTCCTAAGCATTGTGGGACCGGTACTTTTAACATCTTTATATTATTTTTTGACAAAAATGCTCCTCTTTTTAGTTGAATAATTAAAATTACCCTTGCTTGTCAGGGAGTCATTATCTTTACCAGCATGGCAAAAAGAAACAAGCAAAGAGAAACAAAGAACTGTAATTGAGAGGTTTCATGTATCTAAGCTTAACTAAAACTTGAAACTTTAGAGTAGTGAACTAAATGTGCTAAGATTTGTTGACAGGCTGAACCTGAAGTTTCACATTACATTGTACAATGATTCTGATGCCAATAGAAAATAGAGAGAACTTCTAGTATCTTTATTTTTCATTTACTTTATATGACAGCTTGAAACGTTAGTCAGTGAGGATTCATAGCTGATAAAAATTACTTTATATGATGGACTAGGGACATGTGTATTAATTACTATAATTGGTTGTGGTAGATTTTTTTATGGTCGGAAGAAACATGATCAGTGAGGATTCATATGGCCTGTGCTAGGTGAATATTTGTGGCCCAAGGATTTGGAATTGGGGTCTTATTTAATCTGTGGAGGATGTTTTCTTTAGGATGGAATTTATGATTTTGACAAAGTACCTACATTGGTAGCCCTTCATCTGAGCTACAATGATCAGAGCATATTTTATGGCCCTTTTGAAGGTCAGTGAGTTCTTGAAATTTTGGTGTAGTCACAACCCTTTGTGTTGGATTTATTCCATTTTCATATGGAACACACAATTGACAAATACTGGGATATGTTTATTCTTGAAAGGTTTCAACTTATATGCTTAGTAGCTGCCCTAGTTCTATGGCTATGAGCTTTGTACAGTGTTTTTCATTTTAATTGCTTGGTTCTGCATATTAAAGAACAACTGATAACTATTTTCAGCTGAGATTGTGCCTTGAAAATTTTATTACAAACAGTGGCTGAATCAATCTTTCCTGCTATGGTTGCAGAAAAGTTCCTTGAGGACTATATCAAATAGAGCTTGCTCCCTCTGGTTTTACCTGATAAATTTATATGGAGAAACATGGTTAGTGAGGATTCATATAGTCGCATATATTTTGTGAAGGGTGTATATTTGCTGCATTAGCGCAAGTGTAACTGACCAGTCTTCTGTTAATATGCCAATAAAGCTTTTAAAACACATGCCAAAAAATCAACATTGTGCAAGTAGTTTTAGAACTAGTTAAAAATCAACATTGTGTTCAGTTGGCTTAGAAAAAAACACTGTCATATCATTATTTATAATTTTTTGGTATGTATTATTTGATAAGAATTCTCTATTAACTTCTAATTTATGCAGAAATGAGCTATTGAGGCAGCGCAAAAAGCTAACACGACTTTGTTTGAAAACGATCACATGCCATATTTGTTTGAGAGCTACAAAGTGGTCATTGGGCATATATTTTCAAAATACTATCTTGTCCTTTTGTAATTACGTTGTGATTCCTTCAAAGTTTGTGAATAGTGGTATTTAGTACTCTATTAGTAATGATATTTAAATTTGAATTGTGAAGTTAAACTTATATTCTTCAAGTTTGTGAATGTGGTATTTAATAGTATTACTAATTGTATAGTCTCAAACATTTCGAGTTGTTTGAACTATTAGCAATCTGAGCATTTCCAATTATCTATTTTGTTTGAGGCATGGTTTGTGTTTTTCCAATGGTTATGGAAAACAATTTTGCTAAAATGGGGATTATACTTCCACCTCTAATTGGCTAATGATATAAAGTTGATACAAATTACGTTATATGATGGCCTATTTAGCTAGTGAGGATTCGTATAGTTTGCAAATTTTATAGTATAATAACCATTGGGAGGTCTCATTCTTTCTCTATATTTATTTTACTTTCATATGTTTATTCTCCTTAGATAGAGGTGATTATAGTTAAGGTCAACACATTAAGTAGATACATTGCTAAATCCGTTCAATAGTTTGATAAAAAAAATCATGTACACCAATATTGTTATTGTGAGTAATGTTTTACACCTAAAACGTTACTCATAGTAACGTTTTAGAAAACTTTACTCAGAGTAACGTATTAGCTTTGAAACGTTATTCACAGTAACATTTTTTCATTTAACGTCGCCAACTCCGTCAGTTTTTGTCCGTTGAATTTTTAAAATAAAAATATCCTAAAACGTTATTGAGAAATACGTTTATACTAGTTTTGTAAAACAAAATTAAAACGTATTATTTTGATGAATTGGTTTAAATAGTGGCTTAGTTTGGTAAAAAATTCGAGGAATTGGGTCAGGCTGAAATTGAGAGGAAAGGGCCCAAAACTTGGTCTTATAAAGGATTGAATGTGAGGTAAGAAAGGGGCTAGATTTGTAATTAGGAGATGACCAATGGATTGCAAACTTAGCCAACTTAAGTTAAAACTTAACCAAATTGAGTTTAACTAGTGAATTTGGCTAAAATTTAAATAAGAAGAATTAATATAATCAACTAACGAGCTTCTTAATTTCAACAAAATAAAACAATAAACTTAATTAAATTAAATGACTCAAAATTAAAACCATAATTTAATAAAAAAATTTAAGTAAGAAATAAAATCTTTTGGGATGATTTCCGAATATTCGTAGAATCTACTAATTATATACAAAGTTATATAAAATATAAATATTAATTAAAAATTATAAAAAAATGACAAATTTATTCAAAATAACTCCCAAACTATTTTGCATTTTATAAAACTAACTATTTTAAATCGTTTGAAATTGAAGAAGCTCGATGATTAATCTATATTGTGGAGGTCCAAAATTGGGTGTCAACATCCCTCCGCAGAAGCACAATACAAGGTTATTAGAAAGGTGGTGGGAAAACTGGTGTGGCTAGAGAGACTACTGAATGAATTACATCAACCATGCAACTTACCTGTATCTTTTATTTGTAATATCCAAGAAAGTGTCCACATAGCAAGGAACCCTGTGTTTCTTGAGAAAATAAAGCACATAGAGGTAGATTGCCACTTTGTTAGAGAGAAACTACAAGAAGGCCTCATTGTGCTTCATCACATGTCAACTGGTGTCAGTGATATACTGACCAAGCCTATACTCAAGTGCCAAACATTCCACTATTTTACAGAAGTTGGTTGTGAGTTACTCACCTCCAAGTTGACGAGGGGTGTTATGATATAGTTTATTTTATATGTTAGCGTGGAATAGTTAGTTTAGTCAGGTTAGTTAGTTAGGTGGTTATTTCTATCATTGTTGACACCCAATATTGACCCTCCAAAATGTGTAATAATTATCAAGCTTCTTCAATTTCGCATAATTTGTAATAATCAATTTTAAAAATCCAAAATATGTTTTATGAACTTTTCAATGTAGTTTTTGTTATTTTTCAAAAAGAACTACATGCATCTATATACTTATTTATAGATTTTTAATCATCATCGCCTTTTGAATATTCAAAAATTATTTCAATTTTTATTTTATTTTATTATCAAGTATTCATTGATTAGTTTCGTAGCTTATTTCGAGATAATTAGTTTACAATTGATAACTTGTAGAAATGGAGCCTTCAAACACATACAAGTTAGATAACTTGTCACCTTGAGCCACAATCATGGAACCTCTAGTACGCTTCCACTGTGCAACACCAAGGGTATTAACAGAACCCTCATCATCAAGGTTCCCTACAGAAATTAAATTCAAAAGAAAATCTGAAGCATGGTTGACATTGTTGCGAACTAGTCTCAAACCATTGTTACTTTCCAGACAAAATGTACCAATGATAAGTACCTAAACTTCATTATCATTGCTCATCTTCAACATTCCAAAATCACCTAGAGTATAAGAAGAAAATAATTTCTTTTTTAACGTGACATGTGAAGTAGCATCAGAATCCACAAAACAATAAAACTCGTCACAAACAAGATTATTGGCATTTTCACCATAAGCAACAAAAAGATCATCCTTAGCAACATGATTTTCATTATCACCATCTTTATTTTTTTGTCTCATATCTCTTTTGTACCTGTAGCAATATTTCTTGATATGCCCATTCTTGTGGCAATAGTCATATGTAATATTCTTATATTTAGACTTTGACTTGCCTTTACTTTTATCTTTATCATTCTGACCTTCGAACAGGCTTCTTCCCATATCTTTGATAACCAAAACATCAGAGTATGCAAATATGAGCCTTGGGATCTTTTTTTCTCATATCTTCATTTAAGAGAACACTCTTAGCATATTTCATAGTTACAATATCATTGGGAGCATAATGACTCAAAATAACTTGAAGAGGTTCAAAAGAGACTGATAGAGTATTAAGAAGCTAGAGTCCCTGTATTTCTTCATCAAATTTTACACCCACTTTGGACAGCTGGTCAAGGATACCCTGAAAATCATTTAGATGATCTGAAATAGGATTGCACTCTTTATATATGATATTGATTAATTGTTTTAGCAGAAAAATTATTATTGTCAACCTTCAAAGCATAAAGTGTCGCAAGCTTATCCCATAAACTTATATAATGTGTCTCAATCACAATGTCATTTCTAACATTATCTTCAATCCATTGTCTGATAGAGCCAAAAAGTTATAGGTGCTCAAATTCTCAATCATTATCATTCATAGATTTAGGTTTAATGGAAGCAAATATAGGTAAATGCATTTTCTTGAAAATAGAAGATTTTTCATCTAGCCTTTACATATATGAAAACTACTACTAGTCAAATACATCATTTTGTTCATATTTTGTAACACCCCGCTGCTAGAAAGACTTAGAATTAGAAATAAACCGTTTTTGGAAATAATCAAATTTGGAAAGTTTGACAAAGTTAAGCTAAGTATGAGTTTTGGGTCAACTTCAAATGACCAAAACTCCTAGCTCAGGATGAGTTAGGTGTGCTACCAGATACCGTAGGAAATATCTTTGAATTATATTTTCAACGCCACCAAGTTTTCTCAGTTTCGAATTCGTATGAGGGAGATATGTCCATTTTAAGTTGGGTTGTCTAGGTAAGGAAGGTCAAAACTGGATTTTAGAAGGTTATTATGGTCTTTTCACAACCCAAATAATTAAATTCATTTTTGGTAATTAAGTTGGGGTCTAAACTGATTGGATTCATTTTACGCTTCATAAAAATAAATTAGGGTTTTGAGAGAAGAGAAAAGAAGAGGAGAAAAAAGGAGAAGCTTAGAATCATCACGTTCTTGAAGATTTGCTTGTGGATTTCACAAGGGTTGATTCCTACGAGGTATGTGAGATCACATAGCATTGGGTTCATTCACCCACCAATCATGGTTTTATTCAGCGAAAATTATGTTTTTCAAGTATAGATTTTGACTTCTTGATGAATGCTGTTGAAAGTTTCGTTTGAATCTTGATTGTTGAAGTTTCGAGGAGTTCTTGAGTCAGTTGCATGAGATATAAGGGTGTTTTTGAGTAGATTATTGCCTATTTCGGTTATGTATTCGAATCAAAGTGTTTGGGGAAGGAACCAATCGAATCTAGAGGGTTTAGAGTTGAAAAACGAGCTAGAAAATTCGATGATTTTCTGGGCTGGGGTCGGGGTGCCGCGCCAGCCAGAGCGCCCCACTTTGGGGTCTAATGTTTGGGCTCTAGGAAGCTGTACCAGCTAGTTCACCCCAACCCATGCTCTGAATTTTGAGCTCTGGTGCCCCACATCAGGGACGCCAGGTCTTCTACCTTTTCCCACTTCTTTCCGTATGAGTTTTCTTGAAACGTACCTATGTTTTCTAGTTGATTTCTAAACTCTAAGGTACGTCTAAACAACATGAAATCATCCATATCATGACATCATGAGCCTTGAATCTATAATTCAATTTAAGGAAAGTTAAGAGTCAAGTCAAGAGAAGTTCATAGAGTCTTCCAAAAGTCTTTACAAATGTTTTAACTTTGTTTCAAGACTTGAGTTCTGAGTAGAGTAAAGAGTAAAGATAGAAGTTCATTTCTTTAACAGAGTATATCGATACTATATATTCCCAAAGAGTAAATATTTTCACATTTAAACAAGAAAGGAAACACCGATTTCCAATAGAGCCTATGAGCTAGTTTTCTAGTAAAGAACAAATGCTTTCACAATTAAGCAAGAGAGGAAACTTTGATTTCCAAGAGAGCCTTTGAGCTAAGTTTTGAGCAATTATCTCAAACCACATAAAGGAGTTATAGTTTTAAACATATGAGCTAATATATTTTGGGAGTAGTATTGAGCACCGATATGGGGAGAGTTCAGACAACTCCCAGCCTCATAAACCATGTAGCCATCATGGGTTGAAAAGGGTCATACTTTTTAGATGATTCCTTAGTGATTTTTATCATAGAATAGTGGATCCACTTAGTAGTTAGGTTCTATACCCTCAATAAGGTATAGGACGGCCCTGGTAGCGTAAGGAAAAACATTGTATCATCACATAGCTCTTAAGTGATGGTTGTCGGTTAGAGAAACTCCCACAAAAGTATTTTGTATTTTTATATACATTCAGAGTTTACATTGTATTTTTGCATAAATATAGAGTTACTATCATATTTCAAAATACACAAAGTTGTTATCCATGTTTTAAAGTTTTTCTTTATACTGCATTTATTATACTGCTTTATATTGAAATGAGTTCAGTTGAGATGAGTTGAGACTAGGTTTGTTCTTTCAGTTTCTTCAAGCTTATGTCTTGTTTTAGAATTTCCCCTAGCATGCTCGTACATTCAATGTACTGACGCCATTTGGCCTGCATTATTGTTATGATGCAGATATAGGCAACCAGGATCAGCGTCTAGCGCTTTGTTAATCCAGTCGAGCATTCAGAGTCTTGTGGTGAGCCTTCTTGCTTTTAGAGGGATCCCTATTTATATTTCTTAGTAGTTTTTAGTTGTTAGGATGATCGAGGATCTTGTCCCTACATCCCTCATAGCTTTAGATGCTTCATAGATAATTAGTTAGATAGTTCTTTTATCATTATCTTGTTATTGGCTTATGTTGAATCTTGAGTTGCCTATTTGGCTAAGTTGAATGTTATTTCTAAACATTCTCAGTTTATCTATTCAAACAATTTACTTAAGATTGTATTTAAGTACATTTTCTATTGAGTAAGTCTTCCGTTGAGAGTCTAGGCAACCAAGGGTTCGCTTGGGGATAGAAATGGTTCTCGAGAGCCAGTCCCATCCAGGGTGAAGGCTCGAGGCGTGACAAACTTGGTATCAGAGCACAGAGTTCAAGAGTCCTAGGGAGTCTATGAAGCCATGTTTGCAGAGTCCTAGTTATTGGTGTGAAGTGCGTCACATCTATAATTAGGAGGCTGCAACATTTTAGGAACTATCGCACTTCCTTCATATTCATTTCGTGTGATAGATTTTATCTCTAAACATTTTCTTCTAATTCGTGCTTACGTGTGTCTTTCAGAACATGCCTCCAAGAAGGTTGTCAGAGGTCGTCCGGCTAGAAGGAATGTGGAACCACAGGAACAAGGGGTACCTAATGCACCATAAGTGCAACCCCAAGGAGAGGTCACAATGCTGAGTTTTGTGAGGCCATCTGGATGTTGAGCCAAGTTGTGACCAACCAAGCTAGGCAACAGAGAGAGAATCGTCAGGAAGTGGCTGATACTTCAAGGATCCATGAGTTCTTAAGGATGAATCCTCCAAGCTTTACTGGTTCAAGTGTTACTAGGACCTAGAAAACTTTGTTGAAGAGCTTTAGAAGGTCCTTGAGATTATGCGTGTTGCCGATGCTTAGAGGGTGGAACTAGCTACATACCAAATGAAGGGTGTCGCTGGAATCTGGTTTGATCAATGGAAAAAGAATCGAGCTGAGGGTGCACCACTTGTGACTTGGGTTTTGTTTGATAAGGCCTTTTTGGGGCGTTTCTTTCCCCGAGAACTGAGAGAAGCAAAGGTACGAGAGCTCCTCACTCTTAAGCAGGATTCCTTAAGTGTTCATGAGTATAGTCTGAAGTTCACACAACTTTCCCGCTATGCTCCGGGAATGGTTGCTGACATGACGAGCAGGATGAGTTTATTCATTGTTAGGTTGTCTCGTCTATCAAGCAAGGAACGCAAGGCAGCTATGCTGATAAAGGATATGGACATAGCAAGGCTAATGATCCATGTGCAACAAGTTGAGGAGGACAAGATGAGGGATAGATAAGATTTTAAGAATAAGAGGGCTAAGACATCAGGGAATGAGTCCGGGCAGCAAAAAGTCAATGCCAACCGGTCTTCCTTCCAACATAAACAAAAGGGACATGTTCCATCATCTGCTAGTGCACCTGCACCAAGGAACAAATGTGAGTACAATAGTCAAAATTCACTGAATTTCAGACTTAGACCTGCCCATTCTCAAGGTAGTGTGGCACAAGGGGTTAGTAAGCCTCTTGCATGTTCTAAGTGTGGTAGGAGCCACTCAGGGATGTGTCGTGATGGCTCTACTGGTTGCTTCAAGTGTGGTTAGAACAGTCATTTTATGAGAGAGTGTCCTAAGAACATGCAGGGAAATGGTTGACTACTGCCCAGTATTGACCTTACCCAAAGGTACACAAAGTTTTGTTGTATATTGTGATGCATCCCGAGTTGGACTGGGTTGTGTGTTAATGCAGAATGATAAAGTTATAGCTTATGCCTCCAGACAGTTGAAAGTTCACAAGAAGAATAATCCAACCCATGAATTAGAGTTGGCTGCCGTAGTATTTGCTTTGAAAATATGGTGTCATTATCTTTATGGTGTTCATGTGGATGTGTTCACTGATTACACAGGTCTTCAATGTGTGTTTAGTCAGAAAGAGCTTAATCTCAGATAGCGAAGGTGGTTAGAGTTACTAAAGGATTATGATATGAGTATTCTTTATCACCCAAGTAAGGCTAATGTTGTTGATGATGCCTTGAGTAGATTATCTATGGGTAGTACCGCCCATTTTGAGGAAGTTAAGAAAGAGTTAGCAAAAGATGTGCATAGACTTGAACGATTAGGAGTTTGACTAATGGATTCCACAGAAGGAGGATTAGTGGTGATGAATGGGGTTGAATCATCATTAGTGTCCGAAATGAAGGAAAAGCAAGACCAAGATCCTATTTTTCTTGAATTGAAGGCAAATGTTCATAAGCAAAAATTAATGGCTTTTGAACAAGAAGGAGATGGTATTTTGGGGTATCAAGGTAGATTGTGTGTACCAAGGGTGGATGAACTCCAAGAGAGGATCATGGAAGAATCTCATAGCTCCAGATATTCCATTCATCTGGGTTCCACAAAGATGTATCGTGACTTGAGAGAAGTATATTGGTGGAATAGTATGAAGAAGGGTATTGCTGAGTTTGTTGCTAAATGCCCGAATTGACAAGTTAAAGTAGAGCACCAAAGGCCCGGTGGTATGGCTCAGAATATAGAACTTTTGGAATGGAAGTGGGAGATGATCAATATGGATTTCATCACATGTTTACCAAGGTCTCGCAGGCAGCATGATTCTATTTGGGTGATTGTTGATAGAATGACAAAATCAACCCACTTTTTACCGGTAAAGACTACCCATTCGATAGAAGATTATGTTAAGTAGTATATTCAAGAGGTAGTCAGTCTTCATGGGGTTCCAGTATCGATTATTTCAAATAAAGGAGCACAATTTACTGCACAGTTTTGGAAGTCATTCCAGAAAGGCTTGGGTTCAAAAGTGAACTTGAATACTGCTTTTCATCCTCAGACATATGGTCAAGCAGAGCGCACTATTCAGACTTTAGAAGATATGTTGAGGGCCTGTATGATTGATTTCAAGGGTAATTGGGATGATCACCTATCTCTCATTGAGTTTACCTATAACAATAGTTACCATTCTAGCATCCAAATAGCTCTTTATGAAGCTCTTTATGGGAGAAGATGCAGATCTCCTATTGGCTGGTTTGAAGTTGGTGAAGCTGGGTTGATAGGACCAGACTTTGTTCATCAAGCTATGGAGAAAGTGAAAGTTATTCAAGAGAGTTTGAAAATAGCGCAAGTCATCAGAAATCCTATACAGAAGTTAGGAGAAGGGAGTTAGAGTTTCAAGTAGATGATTGGGTATACATGAAAGTCTCACCCATGAAGGGTGTTATGAAATTTTGTAAGAAGGGGAAGCTTAGTCCCCGGTATATTGGTCCGTATAGAATATCCAAGAGGATTGGCAATGTAGCTTATGAGTTAGAGCTACCACAAGAGTTAGCAGCAGTTCATCCAGTGTTTCATATTTCCATGTTGAAAAAGTGTATGGGTGATCCTTCACTAATCATACCAACTGAAGATATTGGTATCTAGGATAGTTTGTCTTTTGAGGAGATTCCGGTTCAGATTCTAGATCGCCAAGTTCGCAAGTTGAGGACCAAGGAAGTAGCATCAGTCAAAGTTTTGTGGAGAAATCAGTTTGTTGAGGAAGCTACTTGGGAGGCTGAAGAGGATATGAAGAAGAGATACCCACATCTCTTCGAATCCAGAGAAGTTCCGAATTAAGGTGCTAATCCTTTTCTTGGCTTTTATTTTAAGTTGGCATGTTGTATTTACATTTTTCTTGTTGGGTGTTTGACCTAGATATTAGATGTTACGCATTAGCCTACTAAGAGTAATCTAATTCGAGGATGAATGTAACCAAATGGGAGATATTGTAACACCCCGCTACTAGAAATACTTAGAATTAGAAAGAAACCATTTTTTGAAATAATCAAATTTGGAAATTTTGACAAAGCTAAGCTAAGTATGAGTTTTGGGTCAACTTCAAATCACCATAACTCCTAACTCAAGATGATTTAGGTGTTATAATAGATACCATAGGAAATATATTTGAATTATCTTTCCAACGCCACCGAGTTTGCTCACTTCCGAATTCATATGATGGAGATATGTTCATTTGAAGTTGGGTTGTCTAGGTAAGGAAGGTCAAAACCGGATTTTAGAAGGGTATTATACTCTTTTCACCACCCAATTAATTAAATTCGTTTTTGTTAATTAAGTTGAGGTCTAAACTGATTGGATTCAGTTTACGCTTCATAAAAATAAGTTAGGGTTTTGAGAGAAGAGAAAAGAAGAGGAGAAAAGAGGAGAAGAAGCTTAGAATCGTCGCGTTCTTGAAGATTTGCTTATGGATTTCGCCAAAGGTTGATCCCTATGAGGTATGTGAGATCAAATAGCATTGGGTTCTTTCACCCATGCGCCAATCATGGTTTTATTCAGTGAAAATTATGTTTTTCAAGTATAGAAATTGAGTTCTTGATGAATGTTATTGAATGTTTCGTTTAAATCTTGATTGTTGAAGTTTTGAAGAGTTCTTGAGTTAGTTTCATGAGATCTAAGGGTGTTTTTGAGTAGATTCTTGCATATTTTGGTTATGTAATTGAATCTAATTGTTTGGGGAAGGAACCAATCGATTCTAGAGGGTTTAAAGTTGAAAAATGAGCAAGAAAATTCGGGGATTTTCTGGGAAGGGGTCTGGGGCGCCGCGCCAGACAGAGCACCCCAGTTTGGGCTCGGGGAGCTGCGCCAGCCAGTTCGCCCCAACCCAGGCTCTGAAGTTTGAGTTCTGGCACCTCACGCCACTCAGAGCGCCAGGGACGCCATGTCTTTTACCCTTTCCCATTTCTTTCCGTGTGACTTCCCTTGAAACGTACCTATGTTTTCTAGTTGATTTCTACATTCTAAGGTACGTCTAAACAACATTAAATCATCCATAACATGAGATCATAAGCGTTGAATCCATAATTCAGTTCAAGGAAAGTTAAGAGTCAAGTGAAGAGAAGTTCATAGAGTCTTCCAAAAGTCTTTTACAAATGTTTTAACTTTGTTTTAAGACTTGAGTTCTGAGTTTAGTAAAGAGTAAAGATTGAAGTTCATTTCTTCGAAAGAGTATATCGGGACTATGTATTCCCAAAGAGTAAATTTTTTCACATTTAAACAAGAAAGGAAACACAGATTTCCAACATAGCCTATGAACTAGTTTTTAGTAAAGAACAAATGCTTTCACAATTAATCAAGAGAGGAAACTTTGATTTCCAAGTAGGACTCTGAGCTAAGTTTTGAACAATTATCTCAAACCACAGAAAGAAGTTATGTTTCTAATATATTAGCTAGTATATTTTTGGAGTAGTATTGAGCACTGATATGGGGGAGAGTTCAGACAACTCCTAGCCCCCATAAACCATATAGCCATCATGGGTTGAAAAGGGTCATACTTTTTAGATGATTCCTTATTGCTTTTTAGCATAGACTAGTGGATCCACTTAGTAGTCAGGTTCTATACCCTCAGCAAGGTATAGGACGGCCCTGGCAGCGTGAGGCAAAATGTTGAATCATCACATCGCTCTTAAGTGGTGGTTGTCGGTTAGAGAAACGCACACATAAGTATTTTATACTTTTATATACATTCAGAGTTTACATTGTATCCTTGCATACATACAGAGTTACTATTCTATTTCTAAATACACAGAGTTGTTATCCATTTTTAAAGCTTTTCTTTATACTGCATTTATTATACTGCTTTATATTGAAATGAGTTTAGTTGAAATGAGTTGAGACCAGGTTTGTTCTTTCAGTTCCTTTCAAGCTTATGTCTTGTTTTAGAATTTCCCCTAGAATGCTCGTACATTCAATATACTGACACCATTTGGCCTATATCATTGTTATGATGCATATACAGGCAGCATCCAGCGCTTCGTTGATCCAGTCGAGCATTCAGAGTCTTGTGGTGAGCCTCCTTGCTTTCTAGAGGATCCCTATTTATATTGCTTAGTAGTTTTCAGGTTTTAGGATGATCGGGGTCTTGTCCTGACATTCCTCATAGTTTTAGAGGCTTCATAGAGAGTCAGTTAGATAGTTCTTTTGTCATTATCTTGTTATTGGCTTATGTTGAATCTTGAGTTGCCTATTTGGCTAAGTTGAATGTTATTTCTAAACATTCTTAGTTTATCTATTCAGACAGTTTATTTAAGATTGTATTTAAGTACATTTAATGTTGAGTAAGTCTTTCGCGAAGAGTCTAGCCAGGCCAAGGGTTCGCTTGGGGCTAGATATAGTTCTCGAGTGCCAGTCCTGCCCAGGGTGTAGGCTCGGGGCATGACATATTTGACTCCATCACTGAAATAAACAATCACCAACAACTAGAATCTAATACCACTTTGTTGGGAAAGAAAAACACAAACAGAGATGCACAACAGGATAATAGCAGAAGAATACCCAAGTCTAAACTTTCCCTTATATTTAAACCAAGAGGAGACAACAAATTTAAGCTAATCACTATTTTGGGCAGCAAACATAGCAACCAAAACAAACAATACTGTAAAACCCTCCAACTTCTAAGCAAAGATCTGAACCATCTTCCATATGAGTATAAGTACAAACCCGATGATTTGTAAGTTGTACACATATGTTAAGGTCCCTTACTAAGTGTAGTAAGTGTATAAGATGTGCTTTAGGATCGTAATGTACATCAAATACCAAGTTATTTTCAAGCCATTCCTATCAACTAATTTTTCACATGCGTTCATATTAGTGTCAACTTTAAATAATCACATTTATACGCATATAATGAATTACATAGTCTATGACCTATCCAATTAAAGGCCTATGAGTCTTCTTCCAACTGAACAAAGTTTGCCACATTTTGAGTTTGGAGTAAAAATTTGTGACCATTTTATCATAGACTACCACAATATAGTTTTGAGAGTCAGTGTCTATGAACCTCATCTACGGGTTGTTAATTAAAGTACGACCTACACTTTTCACTCATGGAAAAAAGTTCTAAAAGTCATTTTTGGTTCCAATTCCCACAGACCCAGTTATGGGTCGTAGAAGCATCTATGCGTCATAATTTTGACTCGTAGAATAAAGTATGAAACTAAAAATTTCAGTCTAACTTCCATGAATGAGATTTATGGTCCATAGATCAAACCACAGACCATAGATGGCCACGTGAAAGGTTACCGATAAATTTTTAATTGGGATTTATTTTATCTTTTCCCACTTTTTCTAAGTCTAAACCACGACATTACGCATATCCTAAAAGAGTTTTTAGGCTCAAGATTGAATCCCTACACTCTGAACTTCCTCAAACACAAAAACTACCGTAAGCAAGGCAGACGCTAGGGTTTCAAATCTTTCAAGTAAGTACTTCTTTTAAATCTCAATCTCTCAGATATGTAAGTCTTCAATGAGAGTATTCCTTCACTCTCATGCCTAAAGTATTTGATTTTCAAGAATTTCATAGACTGTTAAAAGTAAAGCTAGGGTTTTTTAAAAAGAAATTATGATCTTTAATTTTTTCAATAAGTTAGATTTTCATTGTTTCACTTTTATTTTGAAACCATACGGTACTAATTTAGCATGATTTTAAGTCATGCAAACCCTTATGGATTTTAAGCATGAAAACAATCATGATATGAATTAAAATCTAAATACATGTTATTTTAAGATATGACTTTTGAGCTTAACATCATATACGATTAAAGATGATAAGTGGTTTTCATACCTATAAGCATTATAAGAATATATCTTGTTTTGGAAGGACTATTTAGTACTGAGAGGACACGGGCTTAGAAAAATCAAGTCTCAGAATTATACGCCAATATAGGATTATGTTTCACCGCTTTGTCGGTTGACATTCTAGCTCGTAGAGGCTCCGATTAGTGGATCTACATATGATAAGATATGATTCTATACATTGGCAAGGTGTATGAAAACCTATCCAACTTGGATTATAAGTTGAGTGTCATGATCTCAAATGACGTATGCCGATTATAAGAAAATTCCTAATCATGCATTTTATGATATTTTTTAAGACTATACGGTTCCATTTAAATATGTTATTTTATATGTATGATTATGCAAGTTATTGAAAAACTCAACTATATGTATATGTACATTTGAAAGAGATACCTTCCTTATTAGCTCTTCTCTACTCATATGATCTTGGAAATCTTATTTCACGGTCTTGTTTATGATTTGTTAAATGAGTATGCTAGTGGACCCCCTTACTTACTCAGTACATTACACGTACTGACGCATGCATTTATCTATTCTGCATACTTTTATGATATAGATTCTGGTGTTCGTACTCATATAGTGAGGTTCCAGTACTTCCGTTTATCTTTTGGTTAGCCCTCATCATTTGAGGACTCCATTGTTTTAGACAGACAAACTCTTTTCTTATGTCGCCTTTGTTTTGGGGTAGCTATGAGTCCTGTCCCAGTAGACTTATATTTTCATTCTAAAGTAGTAGAGACTTTATTCACACATTAGTAATGTAGTCTCATGGAATTTATTGAATTCTTTATTAAGAATATGTTCCCTAATAGTTCATATGATACCTCATATGTTAAGTCAAGGGTTAGCCCAAGATCATTTATGGTCCTAGGTACCGTGTCTTAGCTTGGGTATAGAGTGGGGTCATGACAAACACAAATTGTAACACCCCGTACCCGAAAATAGACCTCAATGCAGATTTCCAAAAGTTGCAGGTGCAACCCACTATCGCCACCCACGGACCGTAGGGTGACCCACGGCCCGTGCTGGTGGTCAATGGTTTGCATCTGCAACTATACACAAACTAATCCCCAAAAATATTGTTTAAGGGTCGACCCATGGCCAGACCCACGGACCACAGGTTAGACCACGGGCCGTGGTCCGCGTCCGTGGATTAGACCCCCAGATCCAAGCCTCTAGTCGCGAACGATGGTTGACTAGCATGGACCGTAGGTCCACCCACGGTACGTCGGTCCCATCCGTCAGTGGCTCCCGATAGTAATTAAGTCAGGGGTCTTTTGGTTTTTTCCTTATGATTTGGACCCCTAAACTACGTCATTTAAACCCTAAACTACGTAGTTTTGGTCAGTTTTAGCCTAGAAACATAACTAGAACTTAGCTAAATCAAATCTTTCATCAAAACTTAGAAACAATTAAAGCGTAAAAAGATAAAGAGGTCAAGAACCTTAGTTCAAGAATGTAGCAAGGTTCCATCAGTTCTAGCCCTAAAATTGAAAGATTTCTCCCTGAAATTCGTCACCAGGTATGTGGAATTTTACTAGTGGGTTCCTTTGGCCCATTAGGTCCCTAGATTTTAGTCAGAATCTTGATTCCCTTAATATTATCTAGATCTAGGGTTTCTTGAATGTTAGAAATTGTTGGGTTTTAGCTGTTAGAATGGTCCAAGTCAGATTATCATGAATTTAGTATCCTTTGGTGTAGATTCTTTCATAAATTCAGAACCCTAGCTATGTAGTTCTTTTAGTTCATGGATTACATATGCTAGGTCAGATATTTCAGATATTTACATGCATGCGTCAATTTTTGAATGTCCATTATCAATATATTAATGTTGCATTCTCAGATTGCATGCCAGTAATTTGAGTTATCCAGTGTCACAGCATTTCAGTCATAGAATGTTAATTTCATAATCATTTGGGAGAAACTTAATACCGAGTGGACTAGGGTCAGTCACCCTCAAGTCCCAGAACTACGTGCCTCATAGGTTGTAAGTCCCCTGTGTGGGCATCATTTTTGTGATCACACCAGCATGCCTCTATACCGCTGGCATGGTATAGTGGGTCCTCTTGATGGGGTGTATACATTGGACTCCACATTTAGCTCATGTGGTTTTATGTCGGTTAGTAGTAGCTCCCTTACAGTTTAGTCAGACTCTATTGCATTGACTAAATCACCAGTTACAATTTAGTATTCAGTCTCAGCATGTTATAAACTTGGTCATTGCATTCAATATTTCATGTTCAGTATTTTTAGTTTGTATCATGCTTATCCCATGTGATTGATCAGATATATTGCTTGTTCAGTTACGTTATTATTCAGCTTTATTCTATCCTGCATTTTCAGTACCTTTCAACTACTAACGCATATTCTGCGCTACATCTTCTCGTGATGTAGGTTCAGGTCCTTAGTAGTCAGATCACGCATAGATCGGTTCCCGATCTTTAGCTCAACAACATCAGTGGTGAGTCCTCATTCTTCGAGGACTAGTGACATGATTATCTTTCCATTTTAGTTTCAGTTTCAGTTTTTCTAGATTTAGCTGTGGGCATGTCCCAGCACTTCTAGTCAGTTAGAGGCTATTTTTAGACATAGTTAGAATCAGCTTTAGTATTTGAGTTTGACTTTTGAGTTCTTGCTTAAACTCTAAGTTTTCATATATTCAGATTTAGTATATGGGTATTTCCCTATCGTTATAGATTATCTTATGATTTAGCTTCCGTATAATATTCATTGATTCAGTTGCTTTAGTATGCTTATGATATGCCAGTAGGGTTAGCTTGGGGTCACTCGTGATCCTAGGTCCCATGTCCGCGTCCTAGGGGTAACTTCGGGGTGTGACAAACTTGGTATCAAAGCCTTAGCTTTAAGTGTCCTAGGATGTCTGAAAAACCGCACTGAGTAGAGTCTTTTTCATGGGTGTGAAGTGAACCACATCCAATGAGTGGGAGGCTGTAAAGTGTTTTAGGAAAACTTCATTTTCTTGATACTCTTATCATGCGTAAGGTGTGATCTAATTCCTCGTTCTAACTTGACATTTTACGCTTTTAGATTATGCCTCCTCGTAGAGTTAACGCCACGAATGTGAATGCCAGGAATGAAAACGCAGCTCCTCTAGTCCCAGATCAGGAAGTTTTGAATGCTGGATTTCAAAATGCTATCCAGTTGTTGGCTCAGAATGTGACCAACTAGAACAATCAGTAGGTTCTAGTTTCGACATATGCTAATGTTGGGTCAGCTGCACCTAGAGTGCGGGATTTTGTTAGGATGAATCTGCCTGAGTTCTTAGAATTGCATATTGGCGAGGATCCCCAAAACTTCATAGATGAGGTCAAGAAGGTCTTTGAAGTGATGCAGGTAACTGGGAATGATCGGGCTTAGTTGGCATCTTACTAGCTTAAGGATGTGGCTCATATCTAGTATACTCAGTGGAAAGAGAAAAAGGGTACAGATGCAACTCCTATCACTTGGGAATGCTTTAGTGAGACCGTTCTGGACAGGTTCTTCCTAAGAGAGTTAAAGGAGACAAAAACTCAGTAGTTCATGAACTTGAGGCAAGGTAACATGACAGTCCAATAGTATGGACTCAAGTTCACCAAACTCTCCAGGTATGCTCCTCACATGGTTGCTGATTCCAGGGCTCAAATGAACAAGTTCATGTATGGGGTATCCGATCTTGTGAAAACAGAGTGTAGAAATGCAATGTTGCTGGGAGATATGAACATCTCTAGGCTAATGACTCATGCTCAGCAGGTTGAGGGTGATAAGCTTAGGACTGGCAATTATGACTATTTTCAACAGAAATTTGGTGGTGGAAATCCCTCGTAGTTTCAACAGAAATCTTCAGCTCCAGCACCTTCGTCAGCTAGTGTTCCATCCTCCAAATTCTGGAATGATCAGAAAGGTAGGGCATCAGGCTCTAAGTCTTAAGGGAGTGTTTCAGGCACCTGAACCTACCCAACTAGTCCAAAGTATGGTAAGAACTATCCGGGCGAGTGTCTTGCAAGAAAGGAAGGATGTTTTGGGTGTGGTCAGTCTGGTTACTGGTTGCGAGATTTTCCTTCAAAACAGGGTCAAAGAGGTAGTAACGGTAGAGCTTAGTCGACAACATCAACAGCACCAATAGGTCGCCCGACTCAACAGGGTAACTCATCTGGTACAAGTGGCGGACAGCGCCAAAACAAGTTGTATGCTCTTCAATCTCACCAGGATCAGGAAGATTCTCCTGATGTGGTCACTGGTACGTCACGAGTCTTTAATCTCAATGTTTATGCTTTGTGAGTTTCAGGCGCTACTCTTTCCTTTGTAACTCATACAGCAGTCAAGTTTGATGTTAGTCCAGAAACTCTCTCAGAATCCTTCTCAGTCTTTACTCCGGTCGTGACCTAGTTATAGCTAGACGCGTATACATAAATTGCCCTGTCACAGTCTCCCAGAAAGTTACCTCAGTAGATCTTGTAGAGTTAGAAATTGTAGACTTCGATGTCATTCTAGGCATGGATTGGTTACATTCATGTTATGCCTCAGTCGATTGTAGAACTAGGATTGTTCATTTTCAGTTTCAAGACGAACCAATCTTAGAATGGAAGGGTTGTAGTTTAGCGCCTATGGGTAGATTCATTTCTTACCTTAAGGCCAGAAAAATGATCGCTAAGGATTGTCTTTATCATTTATTTTGGGTTAAGGATTCAAGCTCTGAAACCCCAACTCTTGAGTCAGTTCCAGTAGTCAATGAATTCGTAGAAGTGTTTCTAAAAGATCTTCCCAGAGTTCATCCCGAAAGGGAAATAAAGTTCGGAATTGATCTCCTTCCATATACCCAGCCTATCTCTATTCCTCCTTACATAATGGCTCCAACTGAGCTTAAGGAATTGAAAGAGCAGCTGAAAGACCTTCTAGATAAGGGCTTTATCAAACCTAGTATTTCACCATGGGGTGCACCAGTGTTATTTGTGAAGAAGAAAGATGGTTCCCTCAAAATGTGCATTGACTATCGGCAGTTGAACAAAGTCACAATCAAGAATAAGTATCCCATCCCCAGGATTGATGACTTGTTTGACCAACTTCAGGGTGCTAGTCATTTCTCAAAGATAGACCTCAAATTCGGTTATCATCAGCTCAGAGTCAGAGATATTGACATTCCGAAGACAACCTTCAGAACTCGGTATGGTCATTATGAATTCGTAGTTATGTCATTTGGACTAACCAATGCTCCTGCAGCTTTCATGGATTTGATAAACAGAGTGTTCAAGCAGTATTTGGACTTGTTCGTTACCGTCTTTATTGATGATATCCTCATTTACTCTAGGAATGAGGAAGAACAAGCAATTCATTTAAGGGTTATTCTGCAAACTCTCAAAGATCGCCAGTCATTCGCTAAGTTCAGCAAATATGAGTTTTGGTTGCAATCTGTTGCTTTTCTCGAGCATATTGTGTCTAGCAAAGGGATCCGAGTGGATTCTCATAAAATAGAAGCTGTGAAACAATGTCCTAGACCTACCTCTCCTACAGATATCAGAAGTTTCTTGGGTTTGACTGGTTATTACAGAAGGTTCGTGGAAGGATTTTCATCCATAGCCTCTCCATTGACTAAGTTAATTCAGAAAAAGGTTAAGTTTCAGTGGTATCTAATTGTGAGGAAAGCTTTGCAGAACTGAAAACTAGGTTGACTACATCTCCTATTTTTACTCTACCAGAGGCTTTAGACGGTTATGTTATCTATTGTGATGCATCCAGAGTCGGCCTAGGTTGTATGTTGATGCAGCGAGGTAAGGTTATAGCTTATGCTTCCAGACAGATTAAGGTGCATGAGAAGAAATATCCAACTCATGACCTCGAGCTTGCAGCAATGTTGTTTACACTCAAGATTTGGAAGCATTACTTGTATGGTGTTCATGTAGATGTGTTCACAGACCAAAAGAGCCTTCAGTATGTGTTCACCTGGAAAGAGTTGAATCTTTGCCAGAACATGGACGGGTTGGGCAGGTTACCAAAACATGGGCTCATTTTGCCGGCACTAGAATGGACTAATAAAAAAGGACACTTCACCTAAATATATTATTTTCTCTCCTTTTCTAAGAACCAAGAAAACTTCAAATACATATCTTCTGTCAATTTAATTGTGTGCGCGCCCCATCTATGCAATGATATATCTTAGACCAATTAAATTAAATTTATCATAAACTGAACCTAGATAGCTTTATATTCATTACAATATTTACATTGTTTATTTAAGAGGAACTTTGGCATATAACCACTCAAAAATAGCCTAATTACGCTCCATAACTATAGTTTGCTAATTACAATTGGTAGCTACATGTTATAGGGAGGAGACTGGCGAGTAAGACTGGGAGAGCGGGAGAGAGGTGAATTGTGTATATCAGTTAGATAATTGTATATTACACATATGTATTTGGATATTCTGGGAGAGATATTGGGAAAGGGAGGAGAGAGATGGGCGAGATTGGGAAAGGGAGGAGAGAGGGGAGCGAGATTGGGAGAGGGAGGAGAGAGACGAGTGAGAGAGGACAATAATTTGTATAATTCGCATCTCGTTTGTATAATTCACAGGTACATTTGTATAATTCACGTATTTTTGTATAATTGAGTAATATAAAGTGTGGAATTACACAAATATAATAAAACTCGAAATAACGGATTGATACAAACATAAACATATGCAATTTAAACAATCATACAAAATATATTATACAAATACATTATATAAATTATATTATACAGAATCCAAAAACTACACGTTTATACAAACTTTTAAAAGTTATACACAAAAAGATTAAATGTATATGATGACAAAACTGAAAACCAAAGGAAATCATTGTCATATACAAATCTAAACAATCGTATAGAAATACAAATTAAACAAAGAATTGTTAGCTGCGAATTATACAAATATGGTGAATTATACATATACAAACGTGACCATTATACAAACTCGAAGTCAGCCCACGTAATTAATGTATAATGTTAGTCGCGAGTGGTAATTATAGCAAACTATAGCTATGATGAGTAATTCAGTAGTATAAGTTTGCTTAACCGCGTAATTTTCCCTTTATTTAAATAGGTGTTGATGATATATTTCATTCATAATTTGGTGTATGATTGAAGACAATTGCAACATCTTTGTCTCCATGGCCACTTAAATTTATAACCACCTTCTCACCATCCTTTAAAGTATAGCAAAGGTTGTCAAGAAATGCAAGTGCATAAGATGCTTCTAAACCTGGAATTATTCCTTCTAGCCTATACAAACGTTTATATGCTGCAACACAAAAGTGAAATAAATTATATTATTATTGTATAGAGGGAAAAAACTCAAATATGTTATCGAATTTTGAGAAAAGACTCATTTATGTCATTTGTCAAAAGTTTGGCTCATCTATGCCATTTTCGTTTGAGAAAAGGCTCATCCATGCCATTATTTGTTAACTCGATCAAAACAGTTCCTCTTTTGAAAAATCATTTTTACACATGGTCAATTATTATGATTCGGCCACATCATTAATTAATTCTTTTCTTAAAAGGAAACATGCTCAAATATGCTATCGAACTTTGAGAAAAGGGTCATCTATGTCATCCATTAAAAGTTTGGCTCATGTACGTCATTCAAGCTAATAAGTAATGACATGAATGGGTCTTTTCTCAAACAAAAATGACATAAATGAGTCAAACTTTTAAGGAATGACATAAATAAAAAAAATTCTCATAATCCAATGACATATTTAAGCTTTTCCTTATATATAAGTTTAAAAAATTAAAGAATATATACTTTGAGATAATTACCTTCTAATGCTTGTTCTTGTAACAGTAGAAAACTCTATACATCCAATGTCTTTTAGAAAGCTAAGCTCAGGGCTGATACCAGGATACTCTAATCTACTTGCACAAACAATATTTAAGTTATTATATGTAACACCCAAAAATTTCTAAGTTAAAATTTGAACTATTCTTCATTTACATATAGGGTCATATCGGGTAATTCTTAAATTACCCATATGTGTAAAGGTAATTCTGCAGTGTCGGAAAGAGTTTGGATATGAATTAAGGTCACCAGAAACTCCTAACACCAAGTTGAGTTGAAAGTTTCTTTACCGATTAAGTTTTGATGTAAGATTCTCCTTGAGTCAACTTTAAACGACCATATCTCTTAGAATATAAAGAGTTATGTGGCCCATACCCTATCAAATTAAAGGTATTTGAATCTTCTTTCCAACTCCATCAATTTAGCAACAATTCGAGTTTTGAGTAAAAAACTATGACCATTTTAGTAACCTGCTACAGTGCAGTGACGAATTAGCCAACGGGAAAACATTAAAAAGGGTCGTCTTTGTCTTTTTACCTCTAAGAAAACCCTAAAAGAATTTCTTGACTAATTAAATACCCAAAAAAATAAATTTTTCATCTCTTAATTCATTATTCTCTTCTCTCTCAAACCCTAAGGTAAAACCCTAAGGAAAAATCAAAGTAGAAGACCCCATTCAAGATTCTTTTAATCTTTTTCAAGATTCTTCTTCAAAGTAAGTCTTTCGCCAAGAATTTCTATCTTTCCAACTCAAATTCTTCCATACAATTATGAATCACTAATGAAAATCATAATTCTTAACCATAGAGATTTTAAGAAACTAATGCAAGAATCTCAAGAAAGGTTTCTTGATTGTTTACCTTCAAGCTAGGGTTTCAAGGCTTCTAATCAAGTTCTTATTCAAGATTCTTCAAGAACCTTGTTTTTCTAGGTATGTAAGACTATCATATTGTTGGACTAGTTCGTGCTCATGCTCTACATCTACTTTCAAATTAGTAAAAGAGTAATCTAGGTTTCTATCCCTAGATTTGAGTTTCTTGAGATAAGTTGATTTTGAGTTCTTGAGTTCCTGATTCTTTTGAAATTCTATTCCAAATTATTGAACTGCTATATGTTATGCATTAAGATTCTTGAGTTAATTCGTTCATGTCTATAGTTCAACATGAACCATATGAATTGAGTACTCTTGAGATGAGTAGTATCGTTGAGTTCTGAGTTTCGAGTTCTTGAGTCCTTGAGTTTTGAGTACTAAGTTTCCATATTGCTATTAAGACTCCTGAGTTGAGTCGTTCATGTCCATAATTCCGCATAAACCCTATGATTGAGTTATAAATTTTGAGAAGCTTTTTAAAGCCAATATTTGAGTTTTGAACTTAGTTTTTGAGAAAGTAAAGATGAGTTTTGAGAAAGAGTTTCTAAAACATGATTAGTATGACAGTCGAGTATGTCATTGATGTTTAAGCAGTATGGTATCTAGATATACCATCAATATTTATGCAGTATGACTTCCCGATTTATCAATGATCATAGCACAATATGATTTTGATATATTTTTGAGAAAGAGTTTTCAAGTATGAATTGAGTAAGAGTATAAGGGAACTAAGTATTTCCAAAGGTATCAGTTTTTACATGGATAAAAGAGAAACTTTGTTTTCTAAATGTTTTACAAGTTCAAAGATATTTCAAGAGTAGTTACCTCGTTTAAAAGGATAGTTTGAGTAATTATATCAAACCATAGGAAGAGTATGTTTTCGTTGCGGAATTCATCTTATTGGTAGGTGAGGTAGTCATGATATTTTCGGTAGTGTGGTAGGTGGGGAATTCATGACATTTTTGGTAGGTGAGTAATCCATTTTAAAGATTTTATTATAATATTCTTTTGCTAAATGTCTTAATCTTGAAATCTCTTTGATATTATTTATGATATATTCTAGCTATAACATATCTTGGGTTCTTTGGTACATATATAAATTATTTTCCATTAATTGTTCTAATAGTTTTATATTTTCCATAGCTTCTGTCCAATATTGTAAATATTTATAGTTCATTTTAATCTGAATTTATTTCTAAATCATACCATTCTATTCTTTCAAAGTCTAAATCATGTAGGTCTATTTCATACCATTGTTGGTTTAATATATCTTCTAATTCGTCGTTATTAAATATTTTTTTCCCATATGATTCTTCTTAATTCAATTATCTCTATACCTTTAAGTATTTACAGGATTAAAGTTTCATAGTTTTTTATTATTTCATCATGTATGTATGTAGTCATGTTCGTTGTTATGCAGGTTTTTTATTTTCAATTATTCCTTCCTATCATATTCATAATTGATTAAATTCATATTAGATCATTATGAACTAAATTATTTGTTTATCATGTTCTCTTGTCACTACTAGCATCGTACTTTAGCGGATACTTCATTCTTATTAGCGCCTCAACCTTGTTTACTCCCCTAAACGGCTTTCCTTGCCTACCGGTTTCAACAGTACGATGGCATAGTATAGAAGTTTTCTCCCTGTTTCCAGTGTGCTAATAAACTAGAAATCATGATTCAAATAATTCTAATACATAATAACTAACATAAATTTATTCAATCATATATATGATATTCAGGAATATATGAAATTAGTTTTGCATATT
>JAJOOF010010396.1:0-16870 GCA_029582545.1 Solanum lignicaule | reverse complement strand
CCAACCCCCCCCCCCCCCCCCCCAAAAAAAAAAAAAAAAAAGGTTGAAGGAATAAAAAATATATAGGTGATAGAGCTGATTAATCAGTGAAAAGAAGAGGAATTGTTGGCTGGCAAGTAGGGATGGCGACGGGGCGGGTTTAAGGTTGTGTGGGGCGAGTTGAAGTGGGTTTTTTTAAAATTAATGTTGGGCGGGGCGGGTTGCAGGTATATGTGATTTTATGTGGGTTCAAATTTAATTTTAACTTTTTACATGTTATAAGAGTGATAGAACATTATTTATTAAGATAATTTATATAAATCTACTAAAATATTCGAGATAGTATATGAAAATGGTTCAATAAAAAAATAATACAATATCTTACATGTTTTCCAATTGACCCCTAAAAAATAATTTTTTAAGTCACTATCCTATTAAATTAATACAACCTAATGAAAAAAAGAATTTATTGTTATGAATTTTATTTTTAGTATCAAACTTAACTAGAAAAAGAAAATATTAAAAAAGTTATGCAGGGCGGGTTCATGCGGGGCGGGGTGGGGCAGGTTGAAAATGAAAAAAGTTGTTATGTGGGGCGGGGCGGGGCGGATTATAAAATTTGCGGGTTAAGCTCAACTCGCCTCACCCGCACCGCCCCATTGCCATCCCTACTGGCAAGTGACAGCTAGGAGGTAAGCAAAAATGACATGCTGCAACAACTATTAATTTACTAGCGAGAACTTGAAAAGCCTGTGATCAAACTATTCAATATTCTTTTTCTTACTGCTGCCTAGGAGCTCCCATTTTTCTTTTTGCTCCCTTGATGACTCGAACCCACTACCTTAGGGTTAGAGGTGGAAGAAAGCTTACCATCTGTGCAACCCCTTCTAGTCAACTATTCAAGATTCAGTTAATTAAATTTAGAATCTGAAACTTCTATCTTTGATATCAATAGTAAGTTTCCAATTTTAGATAAATGGTAAGTTTTGCTGGATATCTTCCGTATTTCACATTTTCCTGTGGGCATAGGGTTCCTGTCTAATACAATAAACAAATGGCCACTCTTAACTGTGCCAATCTATAAGGGAAGGGAAAGGGGAGTACTCGTTACATGACCAATATAATTGATGTTGAATTTTGTGTGGTGTATATCAATATCATTATGAAACAACATTTGGCAAGATGTAACGCATTGCATTGTTGGTTGATGCAGGAGCTGAAATTAATTAAGAGGAAGAATCCTCCAGCTAATCCATTGGGAATGATTGTCAAAATCAAGCCACAAGCTAAGAAAGCTAAGATGGATCTGGTATCTTCCGTCTCTTCTTTGACAACAGCTACCAAAGCATCCAATGATGACAAAAAACAGCCTTCATCAGATGTTGATAACGTATCCAAATCTGAAACAGAAGAATCCCAGAGATTAACAAAAAGACCTAGTGCTAATGCTGACAACCACGAACCTGTTACAATAGGTGGTTTGGTTTCATATAGTGATGAAAGTGACGATGATTGACTGTGGCATGTTCATATATTAATGAGAATTTGCCTTGGTTTAACCACATCTCGAGAGGAACTAAAGCCAAACAAACTCACTGTCACATCCTCTTTTATGTGTTCTAGCACAGACACAAACTGTTTTCTTCAAACACGTACAATATTAAAATTTCTGTAGAAGAAGATAACATGATTTTTGTAGGTGGCCCAGACACCACGGTCATAAAAAAAACACTAGGTGATTCTTTCCATTTGTTCTAGCCTTGGTGGATAGAGTTACTTGGTACATGTTGCTGGTGGGAGGTGGCAAGTATTCCTTGGAATTAGTCTAGGTGTATGAAAGCTGGCCTACAGTCATAAAAAAAACATGTTTTTTTTTTGTAGTAGTAGTAAGAGTATGGTTTAAATAGTGCAGTCATCCTCGGCTAGGTTTTTGCTTCTTTGGAGCAAGGATGAAGTCAATGAGTTAGGATTTTGTTTACTTCTTAGAACAAAACAATTAAAGTATCTGTTGTTATCAAGAAATTTGGGGTTGTTTAGGTTGTGCTGCTCTACGGAGGGGCTATATTGGGGACAGATTTGACACATTTGTATGTGTAAAAAATGTCAGAAGTCACACAGGCAACAAATATATATATTAACAGAAATCACACAAGTTAATGAATACACTTTTTGATAGCAGGAGAGACATTAATTAGTTAGAGCATCATCATGATCCTTGTTCATCATGTTGAGAAATGTAGGAAGATGGTGGCTGTGGACGCACCAAGTCATGAGCCTAATGCCATTTTTAGGCAAAGGCTGTTTGCTAACAATGCCTACAGGTATCACAGCAGACCCTTGTACTGGTATAACATGCACAGGTTTGCCCCATCCATAATCAACCTCGTTAAAACCCAATCGTCCCCACTCCGAGATAAACAATGTGTCGTAACCCACTCCTGGTCCTGGTGCGAATGGATCGTTGAATTGATCATCATTCGTAGATTTGTTAGTCTTGTTATTGAGCCATTGTGAAAATTCTGCTGGTAGGTCAGCCTTGGCATCTTTGATCAGCTTCACTACCTCAGCAAGAGATGCTTCTGCCACTACTTTGTTTGATGCCGTTACAGTCACTGGGAAGAAACAGTTCCCGTAGAACCCTTCTGGTAGCGGCACTAGTTGTCGACAATTAGCGAAGAACACGAGTTTCACTTCTTCATCACCTGCATTAGTGACAAAATCACGAATTTCACTAAGAGTATTCAAAATTGAGTATGTATATAGAGTATAATCATCCGATGAGGGGGTCAATTGGCCATCCTCTGATGGTTGTAACTCTGCTACTGACCTGCATCATCTGCAGCAATAAAGCTTGTATTCGATGAGGAGTTGGAGGGATTCTTCTTGTCATCTGTTATATTCAAAATTGCTCGGGTTCGGTGCCTCCACAAAGTAGCAGCTATAATCTCAAAGGAGGAACAAAACACATTTTGATCCATTTTTAACTCTTGCATCACTTGGTGTTTTAGCTGATTGATCTCATCCAGGGGAATGTCGAAACTAGCATGCTCCAGCTGCTGATCTGGGACTGGAATAGTGAGTGGTGGTGGCATCGACGAGTTGTCTTCCGCAACTCCTTTTTGTGGAGGGGGAAGGAGAATCTCCCTGCACCACACTGGTGCAACGCTCAGTTTCTCAACGCCCCTAGCAAACTCACCCACTGCTTTTAAAAACTGTGCAGCACCCAGTCCGTCACATATACTGTGACAGAAAGTAAGTCCCATAACATATCCACCGCACTTAAATTCAGTTACCTGTATATGATCATGATCATGACAATCATATCGTTAACTATTTTATCACCTAGTTCTCTCTGAACATATATACTGAACTATATATATATATGGCTAGTTGTTTACCTGCACAAGCACCAGTGGGTCAATGAAAGAGTCATAACCAACAGGAAGTGGAGTAGAAGAATGAATTAGTTGAGGTAGAAGTTTATTAAAAGTAGTGTCATCTAAAGCTGAAGCTTCATCGAAGTAGTTGACATCGAGGAGAGTACAATCAGCAGAGGCCTCAACAAACCAAATTCCCTGACCTGAACAATCAATCTGAAGCAACTGGTTATTGTGTGCTGAGAATTTTAGACGGCCTGCTAGCGGGTAATAAGGAACCAAAGCTTTTCCAAATGCATCTCGAATAACAGTAGTGTTTCCTCCTTTAAAGATGTGTAGTGTACGAGCATTGCATCGAAGAACAGCTAAACTGTCTATGACTGACAGATCAAGCACACTACCAGTTGGAGTTTGTCCTGATGGTGTTATGAAATTGCCTCCTGATGATCCATTTGTAGTCACCAAAAAGTCCATCACCATTGCTTTTGATTCACTACGAACAGGATTGAGCCTTGCTATAGGTAATTGGCAGGGCAATCCTGAATCAAATCCTGTTCTTCGAGAACAAATAAAGGACAGTTACGTAAAGAAATGGACTTTGGGCCTAACTCAACCCCAAAATCTAGCTTTTGAGAAGAGTATTATCCAAGTTCATATAAGGAGATAACTCATTTTCATCAATCATCAATGTGAGACTTTTTCATTCTTCAACAGTTACAAAATAATGGCTTTCAAGTTTAGATAAATCCTAGAATTAATAGAAATGGGAAATCCGAAGTCTTGTTAAAAAATGGGAGTAGGGGATGGAATTACAAGGTGGGAATCGAACTTTCATTAACAAGGAAATTCAAGTAATAGACCAACTAAGCTACTAAGACAATGTGGGAATCCGGAGTCAAATCCTATTTTCCCGAAAACAAATAAAGATTCAGAAAAATGGAAATGAACCTTGATATTAAAACTTGCAAAACGATCATTTTTAACTTCAGAGAAATCCTGGAATTATAGAAAATAGGCAAGCCAAATAGTGTTTTTTTCATAAACAAATAAAAGTTTAGAAAAATGTAAATTTATAACAAAAATAAAATGGAGCCTCACCTCAATTGTTAGCAAATTAACAGTAGAATATATTCTATATTTTTATCTATCCAACACAATAACAGGGTAATGGCAGATTTATAGCTGGTTGAAGTAACACAAAAGTTTGCTTGGCTTGTAAGTCCATGAAACTGAAACTTTGGCTTCACATTGGGGAATGAAGCACTAATATTATAAGCTTATCTCACTTATTTTACATGTATATATATTTTTTTCTTTCCTAGTTAGGTGACTATATATTATAAATGTATAACTTACCTATACGAAAACCACATATACATCAAAATCCATGGTAGAGTTAGAAGTACGGACACAAATTCGATTGCACTTAATAATTTTTACCCAAATGGTATATTTGTGTTAAGAAAATATATTAATATGTATAAATATTAAATTGAGAATCGATTGTAATAACTACTTAATATTGTCATTCTAATTAATAAATTTAAAGTTCAACAGAAAAAGTTCATTTTCTCGTATATTTACTCCATTTTAAAAATGGTAAGTGGTAGTGTTTAAGACATTATTCTCTACTTTTTTACTGGGTAGAAAAAAAAATTATTCTTCGTGATTCAACTAATTAATTGATTAAATTGTTTTATTCATAATTAGAGAACCAATACTTAATTTATTCTAGTGAAAAATTATTTAAGTCAGATTCATGAATCTGTATTTTATATATATTGTGGAGGCCATTATTGGTTAAATCACATGCATGAGCAACCAAAATAATCCAATTGGGATGGAGTTTTTAATTTTTTTTTTTTTATGTAGTCCTTAATTACCAGGCATAAATTCGTCCTTGACGTATCGTCCAAATTTATTCTGCATTTTGGAAAGAATTCAGTACAAATTTTACTTGTTTGCCTATTGCTAATGTTCGCTTTTACTCGTTTTATTTAAACTTTATAGTTACTTTAAAAAATGATAATTGACATAAATATTTATCATAATATTTATATTTATTGACGTTTAATTTAGATATTAAAAATAAGTTGAAGAATAAATAATTAATATTGAAGGTAAAATATGAAGAAAAGAAAAACATGTTTTTTTATATGCTAAAAGTATAAATAAAAATGGTAATGTATTTTTTAATATAGACTGATATTAAATTTGTCAGATTATTCAATACACCAGTTAGTATTTCCAAATACTCCCTTTGTCCAACAATATTTGTCCACTATTGATCTGACACACTCTTTAAGAAACAATAAATAATAAGTGTAATGTTACTATATTATCCTTTGACTTTATTAAATTTAATGCTTTGAGAAATGTGTTAGATGATAAATAGTATTTAATAGTAAGGGTAAAATAGACACAATAGCTAAATTATTTCTTGATTTTTTAAATTGAACAAGTATTGTTACACAACTATTTTTAATATAATAGACAAGTATTATTGGACAAATGGAGTAAATTGCGAAGCTTTTTTGACCAACTTGGAGTGAAATTGACATAAATGTCTACTGTCCATCCCCTCTTCTTTCTTTTTTTGGGTGACGTTATGAGCATTGGGAAATGTTAGTGGTAGCAATAAAAGCAGCTAACAAAACCTCAATAGAAAAATTGTTGAACTGAAGCCGGCCTTAATAACCTAATGGTAACATTGGGCATGACTTTGACGTTATTACCCTTTTAAGGTGGGATGGCCTTGTGCAATTGAGAGAACAAGTTAATGATTAGGAAGGAGATCAGATTAGAAATGAAGATATCTTAGACTAAGTTAAGGTATAGGAGTGACCTTGGTGGGGGACAAAATGGTGGAAGTAAGACTGAGATGGTTCGGACATATGAAGAGAAGATGTATACCTCGTGCGGAGGGTGTGAGAGATTTACTATGGATGGTTCATAAGAGGTAAATGTAAACTAAAGAAGTAATTAGACATGATATGACACAACTTCAGCTTAACGATACATGACTTTATATGAGAGCCTTGAGAGGCTAATCGTGGATCTGCCGCTAATGAGAGGCTATGATAACATGAATTATAGTAGAAAGTTAGTAGGTAGTTAAACATTGTCTTACTCATTATTCCATATTCATATCATTACTTTTATAATTTCTTGTTCTTTGAGTTTTAAATATGTCCATGTGAATTGTGAAACATTTTGAGACTCGGGAGTACAAAGCAATATCTTGTCAACATTCTAACAAAATGTGAATAGTGAAAATGTTGTAGCTTGATTTCTAATTCTAAACTTCTAATTACTTAGTTACTATGCAAACATATTAGATACAAAATAATTTGATAGAAAATTAACTTATCTATTTAATTAGTAATAAAATGTAATTAAACTCTAACCAATTTAACAATAACTTCTTAAATTCAAAGAAGTAAAATTTATATTTAGCTTTAATAAACAATAAAATAATAACGGCCGAACTATTAAAAAAATTGAATGTATAATTTTAAAATATAACAAATTTATGTTAAAAATTTGGGATAAGGGTCTGAAAAATACCCCAACTTTGGTCGAATTTGTTGTTGCGATACTAAACTTTCATGAGGACCTATTACCTCCCTAGATTATTTAATACTGTATTTTAAACATATATATTTGCCCACGTGGACATAAAAAATAATGCAAAATTATAAATAGTAATGTGTCCACGTGGCACATATATACCTTTAAAATACACTATTAAATAATTCAGGAGTAAAAAAATACGGTATTAAATAGTCTAGGGAGGTAATAGGTCATCATGAAAGTTTAGTATCGCAACAACAAATTCGACCAAAATTGAGGTATTTTTCAGACCCTTATCCCCAAAAATTTAAAATTAAATTCACTCTTTTGTAATAGACCTGTTTTTTTTTATAATTCCTTACCACTCCACTAGTGAAATGGAAGGATTTTGTGGTTAATGGTTTAGATGACTAAATACAATGATTTTTGTGCTAAAAATTCTTGTCTGATGATGATATCTTTGTCAGCTCTCATTCACCATGATATCTTTAAGGTTGCCCACTAGTCTGTCGGTACTAGTTACACTAATAAAAAGTGAGGGTGTTTATGGATCAATTTAAATTGGTTATTGGTCAAAATTAAAATCAAATAATTTTTTCGGTTTTAAAATTATCAAAACCAAATCAAACCAAATGTAATATATATTTATCAGTTTGGTTGTTATCGATTTCGATTCCGTTTGATTTGGTTATTCGATTATTAATCATAGACAAAAATAAAAGAAACAATTCATTCAAAACGTGAAAAAAAGTGACAACAATTCATTAAAAACAAAAAATAGTTAGAATGACTAACATTACATAACTTTCAATCATTGAATTTACTATGAATAAAGCTTCAAAATTCATTATTTTGCTCTAGAAGGAAGAGACAATAACATTTTCAATCTCATAAAGAATTGTTATAGACACTCACATACATGAAACCAATAAGATAAATATTCTCACATTGGGCATTTTCACTTTCATAAGTAAATTATAAATATTTTTTTATGAAAACACATAAGATCTTTAAAATTGTTTATTAGAATAATGTTTTTTATATATAATTTATCGATTCAGTTATTTCTTCGTTTTTTTCGAACAAAACCATATCAAACCTAATACTATCAGTTTTTAAAAATCTAAAATCAAACCACACCTAACCCAAACAAAATCGGTTTATTTAATCAGTTTGGATCAATTTTTATCCAAACCATGAACACTCCTAATTAAAAGCATCCATTTTTCTCCAATTTCTTTCCCTTTTTTTTTTCTAAGTAGTTATTCGTACTAAAATTTAATTAAATTAAATTTGTCAAAATTGTTTAATATTAATCGATAAATTATTTTATTTAAAAAAAAACAACTACTTATTTAATAAAGTAGTGGTGGGAACACAAGATTCACGAGGAAATTGTCTGTTCCATAGGAGAGTAAAAGTTTCATAGGTTGTTGGATAACAAGCAAAAACAGGGACCTTGTTTCAGTTTCCTCAATGGCTCAATCACCGGACTTGTCCTATTTTTATACTCTCTTGTTTGTTTGTTTTTTTCCACTCGGATGTTTGCAATCCACATTAGAGTCTCAATTAAATTTGAATCGCACATTGCAGGGATCATTCAGGAGTGGCGCTCTCAATAGGATTTTCTCCATACCCAGGGGCTCAAACCCGAATCCTTTGATTAAGGGTGAAGTAGTCTCACCACTGAACCACAACTCATGTTGGTTATATACTCTCATTTTTATTTAAGTGTGTTAATTTGACAAGTACAAAGTTTAGGAAATAAAAACAGATCTTTTAATCTCATGACTTTAAATTAAAAATATGTGTATAATTTTTTAAAAAAAATTTATCTTAAACTTACATGTATTGAAGTTGGAAAATTTACAAAATATAAAAAAAAGGTATTTTTTTAGCCGACTAAAAAGTAAAATAAGACAAGGAAGTATTATAGTTGAAGAAAATATATTACTTATTAAGATGAAATCAAAAGGTTTAGATAGATTAACCACTATAAACTAGTACTTACAACAAATAAAGATAATATGATAATGATTTTTTCAAATTTCTTATGTATAAATTTGTAAGTCTCTTATATAAAGAAATACATTTTCTTTTAATAAGTAGCTTAATAAATCAATTCTCTTTAGATTTCTTACGTCAACAATTTATATATAGTAATATAATTTGAATCTTCTTATTACATCCCACTTTTGAAAAAGCCCCGTTTTCCATCTTAAAAAAAAAAAAAAAAGACTTTCAATTTCAAACATAAAAGAAATTAAGATAGTGATACTAGGCAAAATGAGTCAAGTTGGAATAGAATGAAGCTTGGTATAAATTTTTCAAAAAAAGTCATATATATATACTTTTTGAAAGATAAAATAAAAATACTACCAATAAGTTAATAACGATATATTTGATATATTTAAATATCTATTTATTGCATCTAATATGGAGTAGTACATACATTAAACAAACATGTAGTAGTACTAGGCCACGCTTTTAGGAAGCTTAACATTTTTTTTTTGTTTTTTTTTTTAGTCAAGATGTTTGATCAAATTAATTATTGTGTTTGGATCGTAATGAAAATTATTTTCCGTTTTAAGTAATAAACTGAAAATATATAATTTCCCCTAAGGATAGTAAAGTTATTTTTCATTTTTTAGAAAAGTACTATAAAAACTATACGAAAAGTATTATACAATGCAATTTTGTGCATATCAATATGATGAAAAAAATACATCGTAAAATGATAGTCAAAATTTTTATAATTTGACTCTAAAAAAGAAAATTATAATAATTAAAAGTGAACGGAGATAATAATAAACATACTCCGTCTCTCCATTTTTATTTATTCATGTTAAATTACTTTGACACATTTTTCTAAGAGAAAATAAATGAAAGTATAAGTTTACTATAATACTCTTATTAATTATATCATTAAAGTATTGTGAAATGAATAACACTATTCAATAACAAGAATAAAACAAGCACAAAATGATAAATTATCACTAAGTTTTGTTGTTCAATCTGTATTTCTAAAATACTTAAAACAATAATTTTGAAGAACTTTATAAGAAACAACAAAGTTTAAATAGTATTTTCAAAACTAGAAAATTAAAACTAGTAAAAAAATAGAATAAAAAACAAATTATAAATAATATACAAAATATTTTTCTCAAGAAGAAAATCGAGCTCATTGAATGCATAGTGTGTCCTTAAGAAAATTATTTCCCTCAAGTACCCGAGGTTAATGGAATATATCCTCCCAGGATAGAACGATCTTACTCACTGGTGTATCAGTACCTATACTCATGGTGTTAGCGAATCACTCAAAAGTAATAAAGTACACTTGGATTGCTAGATTTAGTGGTAGAAGAAAAAAGTATAGAAAAATGTTTTTTTTTTAAATGAGAAGAAATCCTTGTATTTATAGACAACAAAAAATAGTGTGAATAGGTGTCTATTATGCATTATCGAAAAGATCACAACCCTTCGAAAAAGTCACAATCTTATGAAAAAATCACAAATTTTCATAAAAGTCACAATTCTTTGTAAAAGTCATAACTCTTCATTTTCCATCCACATCTTTGAAACCTAATAGATTTTACGAATTAGACAAGTAAAATTCAATAACTATCTTTAATATATTTGATAAACAAAAGAGGACAAAGGGAGTATTGCTTGACATTTTAATTAAATAAAATTACAATAAATTAAAGTCTCTAATAACAGAAAATTCATATATAGTAAAACCTCACTATATTAATATTCGCTTAATTAATAAAATTTTTCAGATAATATTTTTCTCCGGTTGTGATTTGGGCCAATGAAGAAAATCACTCATTTCGATAAAGATAATAAGATAATATATTTTTAGAAGACCTCTTTATAAATATACGATCTCATTAATATTATAAATTAATAATTCTTTAAAAGCACAAATATATCTAAGACAATTAAGTGAAATATGATTCTATTATGTTAATGAGATTGTATATGTATGATTTTCACTCATCGAACAAGTTATTAAAGTCCATTTTATTGTGGTAACCGAGATGATTAATCATGACCTCAAGTTCATGAATGACATATTTATAATTGGGTTCATTTACATTCTCTAAGATTTCATTCCGAACAAATTTTGCGGTGAGACTTATATTGTATATACTTTTCAAATAATTTAAATAAATATAAAAAGGGAAAATCACTATTATTCCAAAACACTTTTTATTTATTTTTTGATTACTTAACGAAAATGCATTTCTATTATTAGTAAAAAAAAAATTGGCCAAACAAGCGTCAAAATTAAAGTTATAACCGACCCTCTATTGAGGCCGGTCAGTGTCACTATCATTTTCAGCTGCCAAACGTTAAATTACGCGCTTTCCTTTATTCGGCTCCCGCCCTCTCTACCTTTTCTTTTTTGTATTTTTTACCCGTTTAATCATGTTTTATTGTGAAAATTAAAAATTAAAATCGTAAATATAAATTGAAGTTATATTTTTATCTTTTTATGAATAATATAACTTTTTTTTGTTATTTTTCAAATTGTTAGATTGTGATTTGTGGAATCTGGAAAAAAGTGAAAAAAATTCCTTTAAACAAAGCACAACTGTACTAAAAATACACAAGCACTTTTTATTTTTTTGGTTGGTTGCATAAACAGTGGGCTTCAAGTTTTCTTACTAGTTTCTTGCTTTTGTCCATGCAACATGGAAATTCTGTTTCCATTATTTATCTTGGTATTGTTGACGATGAATTGGACAATACTTCTAATTTGTTGTGAAGGAGCTGATAGTGGTTATTCATCTGCTGTCGGAGATGCGGGAATGAGAAGAGATGGACTCAGAGTAGGTTTAGAAGCTTGGAATTTTTGTAATGAAGTTGGTGAAGAAGTTCCTGGAATGGGTAGCCCTAGAGCTGCTGATTGCTTTGATCTTTCTGGTAAAATCTCATTTTTCTCTTTTCCTTCTGATTACTTGTATCTGGAGCTAGGTGGGGATTCGGGTTTGGGCGAATCCATTAGCTTTTTATAGACTCGATATTTATATTAGAAAATTAAATAAATATACCGTGACTAAAATTGATTGACGGGTTAGTCGAAAGGGGATGTGGAAATGCATTTCACACTAGTGTTGTGGGTTCAAACTCTGCCATCAATCTTCTGTCCTAAAATTTAGAAACCCCAAACCAGCTCTATAGTTGTACATAAATTGATAAATAGCAATAACCTCTTTTTTCTATTTATTGGGTTTTTGAGCTATTTTTGTTATGGTTGTGTGATGTGCAGAGAGTTCATTGAGTCACAAGGTAACTGAGTCTGATAATAAGCTTGGGGTTGGGAAGTCATTTCCTGGGCTGAGTCCTAAGGCTAAGAATGATCCTGATTTGTATGCTGCTGAGAAGGAATTATATCTAGGTTCATTGTGTGAAGTTGATGATACCCCAAGGCCATGGCAATTTTGGATGATAATGTTGAAGAACGGAAACTATGACTCGAAATCTGGTCTTTGTCCAGAGAATGGGAAAAAAGTGCCCCCTTTTAAGCCGGGAAGATTTCCGTGTTTTGGGAAGGGATGTATGAATCAGCCTATACTATTTCATCAGCCTACTTATTTATCTGATGATGAAACTATGATGGGAGGTTTTAATGGTACTTATGATTTGGGTTCAACAGCTGGTAGTAGTAGCAGTAGTTCTTTTTTTGAGGTAGTTTGGGAGAAAAAAGTTGGCAAAGGGGGTTGGGTATTTAAGCACAAACTCAGAACATCCAAATTGTATCCATGGCTGATGTTGTATCTTCGGGCTGATGCGACTAAAGGGTTCTCTGGAGGCTACCATTATGATACCAGAGGAATGTTAAAAATTGTAAGCTCACTGTTTTGTATACTCAAATTTGTGTTTATTCTCTCCATTCAAATTGTATAAAAGGCCTTGTAAAATATCTTCCAAGTTGTGTTTGCCTTTACTAGCATCATTGTTATGGAGCATGAGGTTCCTTTTAAGTTCCATTTGCAATTAGGATTATTAATCATGATTCTTTAAACACTGTCTATTAATTTGGTGTGATGTCAACTCTGATGGCCAGCATGAAAGGTGGATTAAGAAAGCAAAGAGAAAAAATAAGTGATGGAAAAGTTGAATTAGTAGAGGTCACTCACATGATATCCACATTAGAGAAATTAGGCCTGCCCTGAATGTTTGTTTGGCACCATTATCATTTTATCATGTCTTTTATCTTACCACTAAATTTCGAGCACAACAGGTTATTTAATTGTAAACCTCCGTGGTAGGTCACCAGACACCTGAGGGGAATTCAGCAGTTAAACCCCTATTATCATTTGCAAGCTAATGTCATTTCCGGGGTCGCACTTGCTTGCTGTCACTTTTGGAAGTTGATTAGTAAGATGGTTTTGAGTACATTAGACAGTACTAATAGTTCATAATGATTCAGGGGAACTCTAGTTACCATAAAAAGATGGGTAGAAGGCAGGGGGTGTTAGTTATACAATTAGTTTATCTGGAGTATTAGCAAAGAACTGAGGATACTAATATGTCTTTTGAGGAATGCCGGTGTTAGGGTATTGAGAATTTTTCTAAACCATTTGTCACAAATGAAAATACAAAGATGGAAAAGATATTTTATTAATGCTATTCCCGATAACAGCATGATTATTTTTCTTTCAGCTGCCAGAGTCACCTAATTTTAAGGTCAAATTGACCTTGGATGTCAAGGTAGGAGGAGGACCCAAGAGTCAGTTTTATTTGATAGATATTGGCAGTTGCTGGAAGAACAATGGTGCTCCATGTGATGGAGATGTTATCACTGATGTTACCAGATACAGTGAAATGATTATTAATCCAGAAACTGCAGCTTGGTGCAGCCCCACAAATATTGGCAACTGCCCACCTTTCCACATCACACCAAACAATACCAAAATCTACAGGAATAACACCTCTCACTTCCCTTACTCAGCTTATCACTATTATTGTGCACCTGGGAATGCCGAGCACTTGGAAAAGCCATATAGCACATGTGATCCTTACAGTAATCCCCAGGCACAGGAGCTACTTCAGTTGCTGCCTCATCCAATATGGGCAGACTATGGATATCCAACCAAACAAGGAGACGGCTGGGTTGGGGATGGAAGAACCTGGGAGCTTGACGTCGGTGGCCTTTCTAGCAGACTTTACTTCTATCAAGTAAGTGGGATTGTTAACTGTTGATAATATAATTAACTAATAAAAGTGTGTTCTCTGTAACAACTTAAGCTTCTAAATGAGATGGTCACACACTTCAACATGGTATTAGAGCAGGCAGAGGTCCTGGAATCGAATCTCAACGCAACACATATCAAAAAGAATCTCCACGTGTTTGGCTCATGAAAAACAATCAGGCCTGCATGTGAGGGGCGTGTTGAGAATATAATTAACTAATAAAAGTGTGTTCTCTCTAACAACTTAAGCTTTTAGATGAGATGGTCACACACTTCAACATTAACTTTATTAAATGTGTGCAAAATCCATGTTTGAATGAGACATAAATGCACAAACACTAAAGATTGAATAACAAGTGGCCCAACCAACCTGCATGATTCCATCCTTGCTGTTTTTGGCTGCAGGATCCAGGTACACCTCCTGCTAGAAGAATATGGCCATCTCTGGATGTGGGAACAGAAATTTTTGTTAGCGACAAAGATGAAGTGGCAGAATGGACTCTGAGTGATTTTGATGTTTTACTTACCTCGTAAAACCGAAATTATGTTACCATTCCATTCAACATTGTAACTGTAGACAAATTATGTTACACCAAGTAACTGTAATATTGTACCTGTAGCCAAATTATGTTACACCAAGTAACTGTAACATTGTAACAACGATTTGTGCAAAGCTTCATCTTTCTATACTAGATCTGCATCTGACGGGGGGCAACTCTTGTTTCTTTATTTCCCTGACTTAGAAGAGACTGGAACAGAAGAAAAAAAATTGTTTTGTTTTTGCTTTATTTTCATGGATTTTCTGGATGTTGACTTTCCCTTGATAGCATTTGCTTCTGGTGGAATGAAAATTATAGCACAATGACCTTGGAAATGAACCGGATAGTTCTGTACTTTATGGATGAACATGAAGTGTAAAATCTATGTACTTCTTCTTGTGATGTCTATTGTTAAAAAGAGCATACTGTTTCTATAAGCATCAGAAAAGGAACAAATCCAAACCATGTTGTAGATTATGTTTGTTCTTTGGCCATGAAGCAATCCTCCCCTCCTGCAGTATGCCAATTTGATTCAACTGCTGCAGTTTATCTACTTATCGCTCTATGGAAGTGGTGGGCTATTTGAAGAAGAGATTTCCTTGTCTTCTTTATTGTACTTTTTGATAATTTAATTTTTGTCAAGGACTCGAGGCCATGCTATATACCATCACAAACCCATAATGGTACAGAGAAATATGTGCTTAACATTTTTTAAATGTTTGTGGTGGGTTGAAAATATTTCATGGAAAGTGATTGATGAAGAGGGTGGAAGACAGTAGTAAGTGCTAATGGAACTTCAAATAGTCACACTCACAGGTTCAATCTTTCTGATTTTATTGCAAGTTAAGGTTATTCATGCTCAAATTCCTTCAGTACTGTCATTCTAACATGCCCTTCAATGTAATGCGGATACTCCTTTCATGATGAAAAAACTGTGTTATATCTGTGTAGCATCAAATGCTTGTATGGTATTTTTGAAATCAAAGGTTACTATGAGAAGAACTCTTTGCCTATGACAGATATAAAGTAAAGTAAACAAATGCATTTCGTAATGTTTCTGCAGAACTAGCCACTTTCAGGCTACCATCTTGAATGGAATTATGGAGCTATGCATGTGGAATCAATATCTTAAACTAGTGCATGTAGAATATACTAACGTCAACCCTTCTATGAATGATGAAGTGGATGAGCAATGGACATTTATTGCCTCAACTCCCTCGCACTTAAGTAGACTGATTCATGGCTTCCACGCGTTTACTCTCCTGCAGTTTCCTTCTGGGAACATTCATGAGGAAATCTGCTCTTGTCAGCAGAAGTAGTAAAAAAACATATGAGCACTAACATACCTTAGAGCCTAGAGGCTAGAGCCATACTGTGTGAAAGGCAAAAGCTGATGTTTCATGATAGCAAGGTGCTCCACTTTAAGAAGTGATAGTTCTATTGTACTTGCAAGATTTGCTTCAGACAGGAAGTTTGGGACTTAAATGTGCCCTCATATGACAAGAAAAAACTGTAAAATGTGTTCTTTTACATAACTTGGATAGCCAAATGGTCAATCATGCACCAATGCTGACGAGTTGTCTCGTTCCAAAGCTATAACCTACCTGAACTCAGTATCCATTATGCTGGATGTTTTACTCTTCCAAAAGGCTATTGAAACAAGCCCTGATCCAAGACTTCTCTTAAGGTTTTCGTCTGCAAGTCCATAGATCATCCTCCTAGCTTAGCACTCCAAGCTTGCTTTTAGGCCTATTGTTTTTTCGCTTACTTCCCTTCAGGTTAGATGTCTATTTTTGTCTATTTCATATTTGGGCTATTGATGACCTGACAAAGCTCTAAAAATAACTTTTGATGATGAACCAGGTTCACTCACATGTATCATACATATAATAAAAAGGCGGGAAAAGTTCACACATACATAAATGGATTAAGAAAACGTGTTTTAAACAGAAATCCAGGTCAAATAAAGAGACAAAAAATAGCAGACGACTTCTATGCGGAAAAGGAAAGAGAAACAAATCCTAAGAGGAAAAAGACTATTTTTCTAGGAAAAACTAATTTCTTTTCCTAGTAGGATTCTACCGAGGCTTAATCCACTTCTATAAAAGGACAAAGTCAAAGAAGAGAAGGTGGGCTTTTGCAAGTCACAAATTGAGAGAATTTTCCAACAAAGGCAGAGCGACACCTATTGCATATT
>JAJOOF010010395.1:0-24137 GCA_029582545.1 Solanum lignicaule | reverse complement strand
TCACAGTCAGGCTAGTATACGCTTTCGCGACTAAAGTTGTCTTACCAGAACCACCCATGCCCGCAATAGAAATGACAACACGGTGAGCCTCCTCTCCCTCCAAACTTGACAGCAACGAGTCTTTAACTTTATCGATCCCTATAACTTCGTCGTTCTGAATGAAGAGTGAAGATTCTCCAATATTTTGCACACAACTACAACAATTTAGTGAATTTGATCCAGCGTTCGAAGATGCTTCCATGTGACTTAGATCATACCTCTTGCTTCGTTTTGCAATGTCTTTAATCTCAGATCTGATTCTCTTCAACTCCAGGGCAGTTTTATACCTCAACCACAGTATCTTTGGAAGGTAAAACACACCAGCTAGACGCCCTCTAAAACCGCTCTTTTTCATGCTATCCACATGATACAAGAACTCATCAATGATATCTTCAGCTTCAAACGCTACGTCCCTCACTTGTACCACCCAAACACACACACCTTCATTCTGGTTTTTACACTTCTCAGCATCTTTTATAAATGAACCTATGCTCTCTAGCTCAAGTTTCACCTTTGAGATCTCCTGACGAACTCCTCCAATCGCATATCCTGGATTGTCAAGCGCAAACTCCATGCTCAATATCAAGATTTTCACTGCAGATTCAGCCATTTTTTGTCTTTTCTCAAAAATTGTTGTTCATGAACAAGACAACTATTTGGTAATGATGTATAAAGCTAACTATCAAAACCAATAGTAAAGGTTCTCAGGTATAATATATTTCATTTCAGGTATAAATTGTATATAACTAGAAAAAAAAAAATACCAACAGTAAAGTATGTCCACAAATAATGAATAAATATGTACTAATGGCGTATATAACACATATCCACATGTATAAATATGTATACATAATGGTTCCACATAGCAACTATTGCTTGAACTCTCCAAAAATAATGTTACTCAAATTAGAGGTTATATAAGAACTGACCTTTTTTAATATTACACAATTATAAAATGTGTATCCGAGGTTCGAACCCTCAAAAGAAATTAAAAGTGACCCGAGAGATGGGTTTCCATTTTCCTGATTTTTTGCGCTAAAAATGTAAAAAATAATAAAAGATAACTACTTTTTTGAAAACTGACCTTTTCTTAGGCCAATTTCTGAAAGTAATTTTTGACTTTTTTTAAGTAGTGTGAACATTCACTAGCTCCTTCATATTTTTGAAAAATCCGAGCCACATAATTCTCATTTTATCTAGCTTCATGAGTCAATAGACATCCATTATTTTTTTGGAAATGGACCCTTCTTGCTCTCATACAAGGACTAAGAAACCCCAAATAGGAAAGTTGTTTGATAAAGAGTAAATCAGACAAAGAATTGGGATGAAAGAAACCTAATTACCATCTTTTCACTACTGATAAATTGTAATTTGCAACATAAGAACCCCTAAGGCTTTGGTAAAGTGGTGAAACCGCAGCGTGTGATGATGTGTGAATTAGGTACACGTGGCAATTTCAAACCCTACTGCAACCAAAAGTATGATATTTAAGTGAAGAAGAATAGAGAGACAAGTTCATTATCTATCGAGTTCTGAATGGGTAAAATTCACAAATTAAATAGCTACTTTTCAGTTCAATAACTAAACAATAGCTATTGTCATAGAGTTTCAAATTTTATAAATAAAATGAATCTGAAAGAATAAATAAATAATAAAAAAAAAGACTGTCTTCGCATATGCTAGATTTTTACTTTTTTTTTTAATCAGATAATTAGTGGAGGGGGTAATTCCAAGGATAACATAAAACTTCAACATAATTTAGATAAGTAATTGATAGTTTTATATGGTCTCTTTTTGAAATTAAGAAGACAATATTCTACTAATTTCCATATGACTTTGATAGCTTATCAAGATGATTGACATCATTATAAAAGAAAACTATATGAAAAATATAGTACAACTTTTATAAAAATCTTAAAAAATAAGATAGGTTATCCGCTATACATCAATTAAAATATATTGATACTACAATTTTTATTCTAGCATTATCATTGTATACAAGTTAAATTTTTGATACAATTACTTTGATCATTGCTTAAACAGTCATAAAACTATTGGAAATAAGTGAACAAAGTCAAAATTATTTTTTGTTTGAGTGACTCTTTGAGAAGAATAAAACATAAATAATGATTCTTCCATTAAATAGTTGAGTAACCAATAAAACCCTACCATTATAAAAAGTATCATGGGTTCCAACCTAATTTTTTTTTTTTTTTTGGTTTGGTTTTCCACCCGATGTCCAGAGCCCATATTGGAGCTTCGACTAAATTCGGATCGTGCTCTGCAGGGCTCATTTGGAGGTGGCGCTCCCAACTGAATTTTTTCCATACCCAGGACTCGAACTCGAGACCTCTGGTTAAAGATGAAGCACTCCCACCAATGCACCACAACCCATGTTGGTGGGTTCTAGCCTACTTGACCCCAAATAAAACTGAAATAATTCTACTCATATCATATTTTAAAAGTAGAAGGCAAATACTACTTGGATTCCTAAATAAAAACTTTGAAAAAGAACTTATTATCAACATGATTGACAAAAGATGACAAAGTTGGTACAATTATTGAAAATGCAATGCATTCATCTATCTCTTTCTTTCCTTTATAGAAAAAAGATGAGTTTGAATATATATATATATATTAAATTGTTGTTATGTGTGGAATTTGAGGAAGGATCAAATGTATCACAAGGATATATTGTACGTAACTTTATCTTATATTATTCCAAGAGGTAGTTTTTGTAGCTTAAACAAGTGATCTCCTGATTACATGACATTAACTTTACTTGTTATGTCAAAACTCATTTTTAATAATTTTCGTAAAAATTACATAAAATTCTATAGTGTTAAGAGCTAATTATATCATATCCCTATTCTTTCTCAAATCACAAAAATCCTTTAAATTTATAGGATCTCGGATACATCAAGAAACCCGTGAATATATAGCTCATGAATTGCGAATGATAGTTCACTTAATGAGAAGAATGTATCCGAGAGGGGATAAAGATGTATCCAAAAGGAGAGGGATGTTTCCGAGAGGAGAGATGGATGTTTCCGAGAGGAGAGAGGGATGTATCCGAGAGGGATATGAATGTATCAGAGAGGGGATAATTAAGGATGTATTCAAGAAGAATTTTTTATAATTTTTTTTAAATGGTACAAATTTTAGAGATTATGATAAAATATAGGATGTGTATTTATATAATTTTTCCATCATTTTAATATATAATGCTTTTTTTGGGTCCCCCTGTCAACACCATTTCTGCCAATATGGCACTACTAATGTGGTAACCTTTTTCCCCCTATGTAATATCTCCATCTACATGGAGTAATATAATATTCCAGATTAGCCAAAACAGAATAATTGAGTAACTTAAATATGTACTCCATAAATAAAGTACTACTAATATTTAAGGGTGGTCAATGACCTGGAAAAACAATAATGGGAGATTAGACAAAAATAAATAAATGTTGGTAGGTGATTTTATTTCATCTGTCTATATTTTGGTGTGCATAATTATTTGAATTTGTGGGTGAGAAATAACAACAAATATCTACTAAATAATTGAGATACACATAAGCTATTTTAGATACTATTGATATAAAATAATATAGATATTGGTGTATAATCAAAATTATATAGCATATTGATATTAGCTAGAGATTATACATAATCCAATTGATTTGTAAGGAAAATTTTCAAAATAAAAAATATTGAACAAAATAGAGCACTTCATTTGCAAAAAATTATACAGTCCCACTCTTTTCTCAAAGGTAATTATTAATTTTGATAATTTTTAAGACTTGACTTTCCAAGTCTTCTTATCAGTCAAAAAGAATGAGAATATTAATCAATGTTGTATGACCAACATGTTGTCTCCAATTTACCCATCTAAATGAAATATTCATAATTCTCAAAAATAAAAATGTATGTGGAAACCAATTTTCTTTTATAATATCCGTATATTATAAGTTAAACTCGAAAAAACAAAGTCGAGTTAGAAAAATTGCGAGCCGTGCGTACAGATAAAAAAGCATAGGACAAGTTAGCAATTATTTTGTACTATGTACCACATGGTGAATTATTGATTCTTTATTTGTTATTATCCATACATTATACATATATGAAATATCTTCTTTTTTTTCTTTTTATTTAAAGATGTAAAAATTATTATTACAGACAATATTAATTTATCATAATTAAGTGATAAATGATCGATAATATTGAGTTTAAATAAATATGGTATCGACTTGCTACATCCACCTTTGTATATCGACATTCTATATCCACCTTTAGTTAAAATAAAGCAAAACTACTTTCGTCATCCCAACAAAAAGTTCGAACTATTATTCCTATTTTACAACTGTAGTGTCTTGATCAGTTTATACGCATTTTGATTAATTTTATAGTGTACCTGCTACCTCTTGCCTGTACAAGTATTGAGTAGCTCTTTCCACCAAAGCTTAAATATATGTATGAATTCAACCAGTTTAAAAATGTTGATGGGTAAATATGGGGATTTTTTTTTTTTTTTTTGGAGGATCCAACACGGGCATGAAAACATCATTAGAGAGTCCAAACAACATAGCATTTAACCACAAACTCAAGTAGATGATTTCCAACATAAAATTGGTTTGACTCCCACAACAGGAGCACACAAAATTGATCATCTGATCCAGCAACTTACTTGAATAAATACATTATTTTTTTATGGCAAACTTGTGCACAACACTTGTCTTGTAAGCCATATATTTTTTGCTTAAGAAGAGTATTGAAATTGAAATACAACTACAAACACAATGCAAGGACTGAATGTACCAGTAATATAAAAAGTACATGTAAGCTCATACAAGTAGAGGTTACAACTTGATGAGTCGATCCACCTACACGTCTTGCTTTTACTGCTATGTCGGGAGTTTAGCACCAGGACAACCATTCCTCTGCATAGCACCAGAGACTGCTAAGAGTTGAAGCAGCCGCAGCTTCCTTAAGCATCTGCACGGATGAAAAAACAAAGTGTAACGTTAAGTTTGCTACGAACCCTTACTTGCAACAATAACGGGACAGAGAGTTTGATAAAGATGCTGAAATTTCACCATTTAGGGGAAGAAGCACTCCTTGAAGAGAATCCAGAAGGAGCATTCGGAATGGATATGGACAGCTGAGTGGTGGAGAAATTATTTTTGCCAGATCCCTCGTCAAGATTGGACCATGATTCTTTGGATGTAGGCCATTCGTCAAAGAATGAACGCATTGGATGCTGTGGCTCTTGCTTTACTGTACCAGGTGAATCTATGTCACTGCTGAAGAAGCAATGTTGGGGTTGCTGTTTTGATTCGATCACAGGCTCAAACGGATTAGGTGAACTACCCAACAGCTGGGAATCATTTTTCAGATTGGGTTTTGACGAAACTTGTGATGGCATCAGACGCCACATGTTGTCTGTGTTAGAACCTGTACCTCCTAGTCCTCTCACACTTGCGGAAGCTACTGGCAAGAAATTGTGGTCATCCGCATCAGGAGCCATTCCGTACCTGTGTAGCATTGGATTTTATGCCATTTACACCAAATGCAAGACCAACAATACATCATATCAGACATATTCACTGAGCAGTAACCAGAAAACATACATGGAACTTCGAACAGTACCCAATACCCTAATGGTTAATGTGAAGAGCGAACATTGTCTTAAGAAAAGGGCTTAAAAGAACAAGATTTTATTGACAACCACCAATTTTTTCTTTTTTGATAAAGATTGACAATATCATGCTTGTATTAAGTAGGGGATAGCAGGGGAAACTTGGTCCCTCTTGCATAAAAATCTTGTCGTACTTATAAGAATCTAACAAATATTAAAGGATTCTAACTGTGCTATAGTTTATGAGCTCAAATTGATGGAGTAGATGATGATATAAGATTTGAGATAACATCATGATTAGTGATATCCCCTATAAATACTCATGATCACTAGTCTTTTCACTGTTCTATGTAAGATAAATTGGACCTAAAATAGTTTTACAAAGGGAAGATGGTAACTGAATATAGGAGAGAAGAATATCTCCCCTACTTGACAGTTTTAATTTTCAAACAATTGGGGAAAAAAGAAGGATTGACAGTCACCCGTGTCATATTTAGCATCCGTCCAAATGTAAAAGATTTGAGCCAGCAACTCTATCTTTCATCAGCAATAGAAAACACAATATAGGAGCAGAAGACTTGTCACTTGAAAACAGTATTAAACAGTTGTGGCAAAACACCAAGATTTTATGCAAAGCTGCACAAGAATTTAGATGAAAGTAACAAAAATGACATGCCAACTACTTGAGAACTCTTTTATAGAGTCACATAATCAAGGTGCACTACCAGTAAAGGGCAGGCCAATGCACGAAATATCCCACAACCCACATTTATGCAAGGTCCGGGAAAAGGGCTGCACCCCAATGGGATGTAGTGTAGGCTGCCTATCCTAACGCAAGCACCACTGTTTGAACCCGTGACCTATAGGTCACACAGAGACAACTTTACCGTTGTTCCGAGGCTCCAAGTTGCACGGACAGTATGAGAAAAAAATCTATTTAAGGAGAACATGAACCATAGAGGACAAAGAGGATGTACCTATACTCCTTATTATTTATCCCATAGGAGGCAGGCTCCATCTGCAGTTTCGTGGTGGTGCTTCCATAACTTATTCCATCTGAATTAGCAATGGAATATAATGGCATATTTTGGAAGCTTCCACTGCTATTGCTTTGGAAACTTCCACTTCTATTGCTGCTCCCAGTAGCAGTGTGTGATATACTTGTCGACAAGGACTGGGAAGTAGTTTGAGATTCCACAGGCTTTCTTGAACGGTTGCGGCCTCGATGCATGTGTCGTTCACAATATTTGGAGTCAGGATGTGCATCTTTGGAGCACCTCCACTTCTTTCCATCTGTCCTTCTACATCTTCCTGGTTCGGGGTCAAACTTCTTCCCATAATAGGAACAATAACCCACTGCACATGTAAAATACATTACCACATTTACATTACAAACCCATCATTCACCAACTAAAAAGAAAGACCTTTATCATGCAAAATGCATTTTTTCTTTTTTTCGATCAAGTACGGCCAGAATTTATTGATATTGCATCCAATATCATGGAATTTCGATAGCTACACTGCCATCAAAATTCTATGAGACTGGAATTTCTGCAACAGACATTGACATTTAAGCACAACCTTAACAGAGTACTACATGAGGGAGACATTGAAATTTAATACAGATGTAAAACTATGAAATTATGTGTAAAAGAAAAAGAGAGAAGCAAAAACATGCCAACCATGGATTTACTGCAATAATGAAACACAAGGCTTTAGCCCACCAGATGTCAAGAGAGTGGATATATGTTAAAAGTAAGCGCTTGGCCAAAAAATAAACTATTTATATATGTAAATGACATTTTTATAGAATAGTACAATTTCAAATCAAATATCAAATCCACATGACAGAAACTATTGGATTTATGACATTGATGAAGGCTAGTAGCCTTTTAGATAAGGTCGGGTTCGAATCACAAAACCCGGGGTGTTCTCTTTTCCCCCTTTAAATGAGACAATGTTACTTTCGCACAGCATCTTTTTAGGAAGTAAGCATGGATCATTTTTCCCAGCCTATTCAAATGATAAAAGAAAAGGAGCACGTGTTGAAGGAATCAAACCCATGATCTTAACCTACAAGTTCACTCCTTTGCGATGCACCGGTGTTAAACTTCTGTTTAAGGTATTGAATAAAAAGAAATTTCTTTCTTAAACTCCCTGCCCAATTAAACATCATCACCTAAATTGAGACAAAGGGAGTAACTTTTTGTTGTTGTTTTGTTTTATTTACTCTACAGATTTTGTAATCCTGTGTTGTATAATCTTGTTTATTTATATAAATCATTAAAGATTGATGTATTTTAATAATTAAAATAACAAAACATAAGAAATTGAGAACTTTGAAGCAAATTATGAAACTTGAAAATGTGTAAAGATTTGAAATTTTACAGTAAATAGTTAAATTCATTAAGTTATTTGTGAGTCGAGTTTATACACATTTGACTAGTTGCACTAAACTATAAATTTGTAAATGACTCTGTCAAATTAAACATATCTTGGCTCTTTGCTTTGCTGTTGGCCTATCATCAGCCATTGAACCCGCTTGTGCAATACCAAAATAGATTCATCTAACAAATATATTTAGAAACAAAGAAAATAAAATTGTTTTTTCCTATAACAGAGAAACCCACGAGGGACGCACGGTTGAAACTAGATGGATAGTGAGCCCGGCCCTCTATCCTTCTCAACTTAAATACCAAGCATTTGTACAGCAAGGTTCGATCCAGTGATGAGCACCTAAGCCACAAGTCATCACGTGTTGCGCCCTTACCACTACACAACAGGGCTAATAAGATGAATCATGAATGTTTCTAGCACTGATAAAAATACTTTTAAAAACAAATCCATAATATACTTCCAACCAAGATCTTAGAATCAAAATATAGGGATGCAGTTCTTTATTATACTGCCTTAACAAATCTAAAGTTCCTTTTCTTTTTAAAGCAAGGTTTACTAGAGAAAAGCAATGAAAAACAATGTTCATCGATCTGCATGCTCCAATTTAACCATCAAATTATGGTAAACTTCCCCACTCTCACAAATGCAAACACTATAAAGAGCTCAACTATGATAAACTAAAATTAACAAACCATAAGAAAAAAGAACAATGATTTCATGTAACCAAGGAATCCCTGAGGGTAGTGTCGGACAGTTCGAAACTAGGTGGATAGCCTCCTCTATCCTTATCCTTCTCCACTTAAATCCTAAGCTTTTGTACGTAAGGTTCGATCACATGATGAGCACCTAAGTCACACAGCATGCATTTGCACTCTTACCTCTAGACAGCTGCGCTAAAAGGATGAATGCTTCTAGCTCTTATAGAAATACTTCTAAAAGTGAATGGATAGTATTCTTCCATCCAAGATTTTAGAATCAAAAACAAAGGGATGGCAGTTCATTATTTTCCTTCATCTTTAAAGGTATTACTCCCTCCGTTCCCTTTTGTTTGTCTTTCCATTTTAGTCCGTTTAATAAAGAACGTATCTTTCCCCTCTTGGCAACTCTTTAGTTTCAACTTTCCACTTAAGACCACAACATTAAAAATCATTTCGGTACATTATATATATCTTTAATGCAATACCACAAGATTCAACGGTCTTTTTTAGTTTCTCTAATTTCATGGCAAGTCAAAACCAGATTAACAAATTGAAACGGAGAGAATACTAGAAAAAAGCCATGAGAAACAATGTTCCTAGATCTGCATGCTCCAATTTCATCATAAAATTACATTAACCTTCCCATTCACAAAACACCATAAAATGATCTATAACTACAACAAATCAATCTAATTAACAAACAAACAAACCAAAAATAAAAACTTTAAACTGAAAAAAAAGAAAAGAAAAAGAAAGAAGAAACTTACAGCTAGGATTGTTGAAGAACCTGGCTGAGATAGCATCAAAACTCCGGCGAATAGGTACTACTAGGTCCGGTGGCACAGGTAGCCCAGCTACTAAATACTTATAAATCATAGCTTGATGCTCCAATTCCTGCCACTGCACCGCCGTAAACGGTGGCCGGAATCCATAATCATTATACCCCACCTCCCCTCCACCTCCCACCAACCCCACCCCCACCACTGATGTCGTTGAGGTCCCACTCATCTCCTCCAAGAACCAAAAAAGACTTCACCTTTTTGCTTAATTTACACACCCTTTTCCCTTTTCTTCCAAAAGCTGCACCCAAAAATGAGAACAAACATCAGTTAATATACAAACATATTGTAAATGCTCAAACAGAAAGACAAAAAATAATCAAGAAAAGCATTTTTTTTGTGTTTCTTGAGTGTGGGGGTGGGGGGATGGGGTGGTTAAGGGGAGTAGAGGTTGTTGGGGTTACCCAAAAGGGGGACAGATCTAGGGTTTTGGATAAACCTGCAAGAAGAACAGAGAGAAAAAAAAAAGTGAAGAAAGAAAGAAGAGTGTACTAGTACTTGTTAATGGGTTTTTTGATTAAGTAGTGATTAATGACTCTAATCAAATGGAGATTTGAAGGTTAACATTGTGTATTAGCAATGGATGAATGGTGGGTTTAAGTTAATGAAGAGTGTTTTATGAGTGTTGAGGTTAAGGGAAGCATTGGGACATGGGAATAAGGATGTAGGGGTTGAGGTTTGAGGGGACCTTGGGGTATGGGGGGCCATGTCTTTGGTTTTGTTGTGGTCCAATTGATGCAATGCAAACATATCTTCTCCTTTTTATTATCTTTCAAAAAAAATTAAAAATTAAAAATGTTCATATGATTGTATTTTGTTTTCCAAAGGGTAGTGATAAAGTTAATTTTGTTATGAAATAATAAGACTTATATCAAAGAGGAGGAAGAGAGATTTTTTTTTTTTTTTTTTTTGGTTACAAAATGAATTGAGTTGGCTTCTTATTTATTAATAGAACGGAAGCAGTTTACAAAGTTACTTACAAGTGATTTGCAAAGCTTCTTATAAGGAGTTAACTTACAAAGTTGTTTGTTGAAACCTACTTGCAAACCTGCTTGTAGAAAACTACTTATAAGTCACTTGAAGAAATCTGCTTACAAAGTTACTCGTAAGATGTTTGCAAACTTCTTCACGAAATTGCAAGAGTATTGTTCAACATACTTTGACTAATTCTACGAAATATAATGTTTATAAAAAATTAAGACATGAAGAAAAGTCACCTAACATGTTTTTGTCTCCATTAAAATCGAATATCAACAATATAAAATTAATACAAAGAATACATATTCAAGAGACTTTATGGTGGTTGATTCATATACTAATATGATGATGTACTATTTAATATTTAATTTATTAAATAATTTATAGTAATATTTATATTTAATGTAGGGGTAAAATCGTAATCTAATTTTTGCCTAAAATTCTTTCCACTTTTAGTATAACTAGTTTTCGAAACGTGTGTTGCTTGTTTATCCCCTACTCTTGTATAAAATTTATATAGTGGGTGAAAGAGTTGTGGTACTTTTCAAACAGAAACAACTTAACACAATAAGTTAACTAAAATATATCCTCAAAAAGCAATTCAAAAAAGATAATGACACTCAACCAATATCAAGAAGAATTCTTCTTGCCTTTACATTACAAATCTTTAAAAAAAAAATATTCTAAAGTTTCTTTCATCATTTTCTCCTATTCAAAGCATTAATTATATTTATATCCTAAAGGTGGAAGAAATGAATACAAAAATATAATAACCAATTATGAAGTTATATTTGAAAACTCAAAAAGATGGAAATATTAAATAAAAATTTACTTACAATTTCATATTCGGAGAATTTTCATCTTGATGACAATTTACATATTTTTCAATAAAAAGAAGATGAATATGCATGAAATAATAAAGAATACAAATAAATGACTTAGTAAGGATTCTTACAATTACAAATTGAAATGAAAATTATACAAATAATACATAATATATGATAAGATGATATGAGGTTTATCTAATCTGAGCCAAGTCAAAAAATGGCTCTAGCTTTCTCTTTAGCACAGGCATTGTCTCTTTAGGATTCCCAAAAACATTCCATAATCTTAGTGTCTCATCAGCTGCTGCAGTCGCGACGGTATAGCCATCTGGGCTCTGAAATATGTCAAGACGAAAAGTCAGTAAACTGTAAAAGCACCGTGAAAATACGATCATAAACGAACAAAACGTGACAGTTTTGGTTAACCAATCATACCTGAGCCATATAAAGAACTCTTGATGTGTGACCCAAAAGTTCTGAAATTTTCGTCATAGAAGGATATTTCCAAACAGTGAGCTGGTTGTCAGTAAAGCCGTGAGAACTCAAAAGCTCGCGATCATGTCTGTTCCAAAGCAAGGAACAGACTTGTGAACCTGTATTGACAGAGTTCAAGCATGCCCCCGTATTGGTGTTCCAAAACTTTATGCATTGATCTCCAACGCCACCACCTGAGGCGACCATATTACTCTGGAAAGGACACCAGGAAAGAGCTTTTACAGCAGCTGTGTGATCTGTCATACGGTGAACCCACTGGTGTGTAGTGTTAGCAGATCCCATCGATATGCTCCATATATGGACCAAATTGTCGTTCCCTCCACTAGCCAAATGCTGGCCTGAAGCAGACCACTTCAATCCACATATCTCCTGATTGTGTCCCCTGTATGTTCCAACTATGTGGGATCTTATACGCACGTCATTGTTGATGATCATACTGTCCATGCCCCCAGTTGTCAGTATGTTTTCATTCCAATCAAGTGAGCCAACCCTTAAGTTGTGTCCTCGTAAAGACCTCACCTGTGTATAAAGGCAAGATGTTAGACTTCTGATAAAGAAAGTAAAATATAAGCTCTCTGCATATTTTGATTTCCACGTAAATTGTTGTATAATAATTAGACTAGAAGAAGGAAGACGAAAGAAACTACTCACCAATCGGCTAGACCCCTGCAAGGTATTCCACAGCTGAACGTGTGAATTATTCAAGCCCACAGCAAGGTGTCTTCCATCTGGTGACCAGCTGACAGCAGTCACCGGCCCAAAATCATCATCAACCGTGAGAAGCTCAGTAGCAGACCCATCAGAAGCATCCCACAGATAGACAGAATTTCCTAAGGCAATGGCAAGTACATTATTGCTTCCCCAGTCTAACAAATTGAGATAAAAATCATCTAGGATGTCAGGAGCATCCAGGGTCCTCTCCGAAGACTGTTAACAAGCAAGGAGTTCTCTAAGTTAGGAACAAACGCCAAGATGAAACATCTATTTACACTAATACAATATGTATGGTTAGCATGGACAGACACAAAAACAAAAAGATAGTAAAAAGGGGAAGAAAGAAAAACTCACTTGGGGAATGTATCTCCTCTTTTTAATGGTTTTTGACTGTTGTATAGATGATGGAGATTCAGAAATTCTCTCAGCCGAATGTGGAGGCTTATTCTTAAAAGCAAGGATCCTCGTTCTATTCATGTTGAAAATTTCTGCTAACTGCTTCGAGTAAGCTTCTTTAGATGGAGAATTTACTCCATAGTGTTCCTTTTTAACCTTCCCACCACTGAGCATGTAATGTGCATAGTCAAAATCCATCGCAGAACGATTGGGTATAAACCTGTCCAGCTGCATTTTCACAAACATATCATTTAAAATCCAACCTTGCAACAAATCTCATATAATGAATATCAAAATATAACTCAACACTGACACTCTAAAACAACGAAAACAATCATTAGAAATACAACCAAAACCAGGATGACGTGACGCAAAGAGCTGACATCCATACATGTTAAAACACCTAGTCCAAAATTTTCTCTAGTTTGATTAATGAAAGCTCAAAAAAGAAAAATCGCAGCCTTTTACCTATCTTCCCTGTTTCAATTTCCTAAGTTTGATCGACATATCACGAATAAATTTTCAACAGCTTATTCACCTAACCTCTTTCTCTTAATAACAACAACAACATACCCAGTGCAACCTCTTTCTCCTAATAAAGAAGTAAAGCCATCATCAAAATTCGATACCCGAAAGTAGAAGTCATCAGTTAACCACATCCACCATACCATTTAGCGCACAAAACAGATCAAACGACATTATATTCATAATTAAGATTACATAGTGGAAAACCCCCAATTTGCAAAATTTAAGCGAAAAATCAAAACCCACACAAACAAAAATTCAAAAGGAGACACTAATCTACTTCAAATTTAAGAGCCCAGAATCTACCTATCAATCAATCAATCATCATTTACACCTCAATTCGTCTCTACTATGAAAACCCCATTTTCAAAATCTAAACAAAACGCAAAACCCACCAAAACCCTCATACAAAATCAAAAAAAGAGACGCTAATTCATCGCAATTCATAATTTTATCAATTAATCACACCTCAATTTGGCTCGACTATAAGAATCCACTAAAACCCAGTCCAAGAAATTACTACACAGAATGAAGAAAAACAGTAAATGAAAAAAAAAACGTACATTCTCTCGAGTTCTTTTCTTGTGAGACATCTGATTAACGAGAGGAGGTCGAAACTTATTGTATCTGCTCCCTGCATCCATAGATACAGAAAAAGAGAATTACCCTATCAAATTCAAAACGGCAAAATTGCGAAACAACAACAGAGAGAAACCAATTAACAGTGACAATAATGGCGGCGGCGTCTTTAGTAGATCAATATGAGAATTTCTTGATAAAGAGCGTCAATGGAGATTTTTTTTTCTTTCTGAAAGTGTTAAAACTGTAACGGCTATATATATACATTTCGGAGTCGGGTTATTGGACCGGGTTCTAATTCGGGTCAGTTTTTTGTGATCCGGATCTATTGGTGGGAAAGAGATGCTATTTGATTTTTTTTTCTTTCTCTAATGTTTTTTAACTCGGAATTATTTTTTCATAAGAGTTTCTAATTACTTATTTTCTAGTGTTTGGTAAGTATACGGAAAAAAATATTTCAAGAATGTTTATATGTAATCTAGTAAAAAGCTCTGAGAGTGGGGGTTCGAGGGTGGTGGAGAGTAGGACGATGGTCAAGATGCGTGATGGGTGGAGAGTAAACAATGAACTTGAAATATCACTTATGAAATATTATCCGAGTTTGGTATATGTATTAGAGTCCGATTAAATTTAGATTCGCACCAGAATGTCCCACGTCGGGGGTAAAACGCTCTCTAGCAAAGATGACTTCGTCGGGGTACTCGAAGCTAAGGGCTGAGATATTTGGTTAAGGATGAATGAGTACTTATCACTCCACCACAACCTTTGTTGGTGGGTGTCAACCACACCCTATCCCGATCGAGTGCAATAATTTTAATATTTGACCAATCAAACAAGAAAAAATTGAAATGCCATATTAGAAGTTCATAACCAACCAATTTAATCTTAATATTCAAATAAAGGATAATGCTAAATTGCCAGAAAATTTGGCCAGAAATTTTTTTAAAAAAATTAATATCTTTTTTATTTTAAAATAAACTGATCTTTTTTTTCAGTTTTTAATTAAATGGTATTAAAGTTAAAAGGGTAAAAATGTTCAAAATAGTAAAATAACATAGGTAAAATATCATTGTGGCCAAAAGAATTTTTCCTCAAATAAATATCATAAAGCATACGAGATAGATAAACTATAGCATAAACTCTGAAAATTCTAAATTATTCATTGCGTAGCTTTTCGAAATTATTCATGCCCTCCTCTAAAAGTTCACAAGAAATTAAAGGACACATATCATATTTATCCTTATTTTAATTTCTTTTAATTTATAGGTAATATTTTGGATTATTGTTTTTGCTTTTGTGGATTCGCTTGATAAATTACCCGTACATATTAAATAATATCTTAACTCAAATACAAAGTTTGACCCAAAATCAGTTAGTTCTATCAAATTCATATAACTATTGACTCCGTTCTTGGTAAGCTGACACATGTAACTTAAGAGTCACATCAGCGAGCAAAAAAAAGGCAAAGAAAATAATAAAATTTGTTCTCACTTTGTTAAAGAAGAAAAACAAGAATTTTAACATTGATTTTTTTTAAAAATAAAAAATAAAAAATTACAAACAAACTTGTTATTGAATCTAGTGGCCATAGTGTCTCTCATATTATTCACCAACCATTTTCCCGGTAATTTAATGGCACAAATGTTTCTACTTCACACCTCTTCCTTCTCTATACCTATACATACATATTTATTATATTTCACACATGCATGCATGTGGTTACGTTGGTTATGTTCTTGAGAGCTCGTTCGAGGACATGTATGGAAGATGATTCGAGTTTGAATTACTCATGAAAATATAATGAATATGGTTGCATAGTAATGTTATTCGAGTAAGTATTTGATTTCACTTTGAGTTTTTCTGGACGATCTTCTGAAATGATAATGTATGGAAGGAGAGAAATATGAGAGATTTTGAAGCAAACGAGAGTTTAATTTTTTTTTTAACATATGAAGAATTAATAGCCTCGTGTTTTAATACATAAACAAGCTAAGGAAATGTATGGAAGATCGAGTTTTTTTTTTTTGGCGTTTGAAATACTAAAAGTATAATAGATATCGTTGTGTAATAATGTTAATTATTCGAGTAAGTATTTTACTTTGAACTTTTTTTCTTGGATTTTTTGAAAAGATAATGTATGTTCGTTGTTAGATAGTATGGAGGGAGAGAAATATGAGAGATTTTGAAGTGAACAAGCTTAATTTTCTTACATATGAAGAATTAATAGCCTAAAATTATGACTTCCCGTAGATTCTCTGCTTTTTTGTATACCAAAATTTCCTAAAATTACACTTTACTTCATATTAGAAAACTTGTGTGTTTGAATTAGATATAGTATACCCCTACTGTTATACTAGGGTACATATGAGTCACTTTCATAACGAGAGATATATCAGCTCTAAATGACAAAGTTGAGAGGTATATAAGACCCTTTTCCCTATATGGAGATAAATAGGAGAGTTTTTTTTTTAAGCGATTGAGCTTAATTTTTTACATATGAAGCATATATAGCCTCATGTTTTTAATGTTTTTTTGTATTCGTTTCATGACGTTACTATCTGTATATAAGATTGGGTGTCTTTTGTATATCTTTCAAGAGATTCTCTGCTTTTTTGTATACCTCTTATATACATGAGTTTTCTTATCAATGAAATTACACTTCACTTGATAAAATTAATAATTGTATGTTCGTAATGGTGTAGTATAGTTCGTGAATTGTGAGGATCAAAAGAGCATATTATTAGAGACGTAAGAAGGAAAAAGGTAAAAAAACATGTCGAAGGTGGTGCACGAGGGATGGATGGTGAGGTATGGGAGGAGGAAGATAGGAAAATCATTCCTTCATATGCGTTATTTCGTTCTGGAGACTAAGTTGTTGGCCTATTTCAAGACGAAACCTCAGGGAAATGTGGTGAGTTCAATTTACAATGCATTTCAGTTTTTTTTGTTTGTTTGTCTAATTTATATGTCCGAATGTGAATTTGATAGTTAAGCCGTGCTTAAAATGTTCTAGCTTTCAAAGAATACCAGAATTTGAAGCTAATGTGTTCAGGATTCTAGTTTTGTAAAGTTACTTGGTTCTAAATGATTAATTTCGTACATATTCAATGAATTTCATCAGACAAATACAGAATTTGGACTAAAACTACTAAGTTCAACCAAACACTAGCTCCGCGTGCCCTTGAGTGCACGACTGATGGAAAAATGATACTATGTTAGTAATTTTAAAGGCTTTTAACTTATGATGTTACAATAATTGCTAGGCTCCAATCAAGACTCTTGAAATCGATGGTAATTTTCGAGTGGAGGATCGAGGCTTGAAGACTCATCATGGACAGGTGAGTTGTTCTTATTGTTGATATTTGATATCTTGTGTAAATCTATAAGCTTGATGAACATTCATATAACATGTTTTTTCTGTTGAGTAATTGATGTTATGTACACTTTACAATCTGCAGATGGTTTACGTTCTATCGGTCTATAACATGAAAGAGAAGCATGATCAAATCACGGTACACGATCTTCTTTATTCCTTCTTATCTGTTCTCTTGCCCTAAAGATTTGATTCACAGTGCATATCTAGACACCTCAACTTGGTCTTAATTCACAACTAAACACTCCAACTCGTCCTTACGGTGTCTCGTGAACACCCAAACACTGAAGTGAAACATAAGTTTTGGAGGTGTCTAAATAATCATTTTTGTAAGTTAGAACGTTCATCTGACACAATGGAGACGAGTTGAGGTGTCTAGATGTACACTCTCAAAGTTAGAGTGCTTACTTGTCGGCTGAGGCCATAGCCATGTTAGTTTTGAGACTTTTGTATATAAAAGGACAATGTAAAACAAATTTGTCTGGAGGCTTCCCCATCAAATCGATATAATTTATCACGTACAAAGAAAAATGAAAAAAAAGAAGAAGATAGATATATGACGCGAGAGACACTTCCGCGTAGTTTCTGGAATGTAACTGCAAAGTTTTCAACAAGTTCAAGTTTTTTTTTAAGATTTGGCAATATAAATGTGAATTTCATTGGCTGGACCAAGAACTAGTTGTCATTTTGGGAGATTAACCCACATTTGGATATATTATTTTGGCAAACATTTAGTGTTTGGTGAATTTAGTATCAAGTGAGAATAATTCTGGTTATATACATTGTTATATATAGTGGATGTTGTATCGACTTAACCTCTTCTTCGTGTGTTTACTTCTTTATATTTTTGAAATCAATCATCGCTCTGCCACTTGCGACTGTGCTTTGCTGCCTGCTCTGAGTTTCTTGTTTTGTGAGAGAGAAATTATTCATGTTAATCATAATGCTCTTCTAGATGGCAGCTTTCAACATTCAGGAAGCACTAATTTGGAAAGAAAAAATCGAATCCGTGATTGATCAGGTTTTTGTTTCCTTATTTCTTGGTATTCTCTTCTTCCCTCATCATACGTAGATGCTGATGGCGATAGTAACATGTTGACTTCTATGCAGCATCAAGAGTCAGTAGGTGGTAGTCGTACCAAATTCAACGAATTCAAATCTGGGACGGAGAGTACTGGGAGGACGACTTCAGATCAGGAAAGCCCGTAAGCACTTGTTCTCTGTTTAGCTCTGTATCCGTAATTCCCTTTTTGATACTTGCATGATTTTTGAACTCTTGACTAGCAATTCTTAGACTAGTGACGAGCGCAAAACACACTATAGATTAAACGTTTTTCTAGTCAAAGATAGTATAGTGTATTTATCATCTCCACTGGATTTCAAAATGATGACTTCAAATGCGACAAATACATTGTTTGAACAAAAGCTACTTAGTTACCTATACGTGGGCTTCAAACTGCGCCCCTGACCATAAGTTGTAGCTATTACCTCTATAGTCTAAACTTCATAGTGCAAGTCACCCTATTTTGTAGGTTCAGTGCTGCTGAGGATGAAGATGAATCTCAACAAAACGTGCTGCGAGGAACAACAATTGCAAATGGTTTGCTAATTTCCATTGTGCTTATTTGATTTCTATACATGTTTTTTAAGTTTCCTTATTTCTTCTTCAGCGATAGCTCCTCCGGAGTCTGTGGTTGACTGGACAAAGGAATCAGAGTCAGATTTAGCAAACCCGAAGTATAGGCGCTTACTTTACTGCCAAAATGGTCAGTCTAATTCTCAATTTTTCTTCTTAGTTTCCTCAGTGATAGCAATTGGGGACATTTTCCTGGACTAGTATTGATGACATTTCTCCACTTAACGGGTGGCTGCAGGGCTTCGCATTTTCGAGGAGCTACTCAATGTTGATTTACTAGTATGAGCTCATTCTTATGCTCTTTTCTGCTATGTTGCTTGTACTCCCCAAAAGTGTTGCTGCACCCATGCCGGATCCTTCAAAAATACATAGCATTTTTAAGATCCTACACTTACCCTGCAGTAATTTTGAAGAGTCTGAGCAACATAGCGTTTTTGTTACAAGCTTAGCGTAATTAGGTTGCTTCAGGGTATTTTGAGTGATGGATTTTCTCGTTGTTCCTGCAGCCAAAGGGATGTAGTAGAGCTATGAAGGCGGTTGGCATAGTGGAGGCTACTTGTGAAGAAATATTTGAGCTAGTAATGAGCATGGATGCAACACGTTTTGAGTAAGTTTCGTCCACTTGACCTTGTATATACACTGTACAGTGTGATCTTTCCGTGACCCTTACTCCCCTCTAGCTCCGCGTCTGAAAATAGGCTTTACTTTTCCATCGCACTGCCTTGATTGCACGAGAAAAATTCTTTTTTGGCGTAACAGGTGGGATTGTAGCTTCCAGTATGGTAGTTTGGTTGAGGAGGTAGATGGACACACAGCAATACTCTATCACAGACTTCGACTCGACTGGTTTCCGAGGTAATATTTTTCCTTGTCAAAACAATCTTTGCTGTAAATGCTTAAATGTATATCTAATGAACTATTTTGTTGTTATCATTTGACTGGTTGAGTCACAGTAGCGAAGGCAGGATTTTCACCGAGGGGCTATGTTGCTCGGACTCTTCAAAAAATGTCAACATGTGTGTGTCATATTCTCCAAAATAGTATATTCTTGGAAAATACGACACAGGTGTGACAACAAAGGTGAAGAGTCTGCGCAACTTAGCCAAGGAGTGATTCAACATCTAGTATATACATACATACGAAAGAATTTTGAACTTAAATATACAATGTGATTTTCCAGAGGCATATATATCCACATAAAGTGAAGGGTGGTCAGTTGAACATCCTTTATAATTTTAGTGACAAATCTTTGGTGTACGCTGTGCAGTTTTATTTGGCCTCGTGATCTTTGTTATGTACGATACTGGCGTAGAAATGATGATGGAAGTTACGGTAAGTATAACCACAGATTCCTGTTTATTCTTGTCGAAACAATCGTTTCTCTTTATCTAATTAAAATTCTATTTGTTTGTTTTTTCATTACTATGATTGCAGTTGTGTTATTTCGTTCTAGGGAGCATAAGAATTGTAATCCTCTACCTGGATATGTTCGAGCTCATATCGAGAGTAACTTCTGTCTTCCTTTATAGCTTTTACTGAATTCATTTACATTTGCACAAACTAATCGATCTTTTACGTGTACAGGTGGTGGATTCAATATTTCACCCCTCAAACCGCGTAATGGGAGGCCAAGAACTCAAGTACAGCAACTTATGCAGATAGATTTGAAAGGGTGGGGTGTAGGCTTCATCGCATCATTTCAGCAACATTGTCTGTTTCAGATGTTAAATAGTGTTGCTGGTATGCTTCTTCTTATGTTACATGAAAGTTACATTCCTCATAAACACTCGTCGAGCTTGTTGTATCCATTGATTCTCAGTGTGGAACTTATGTTTACAAAATTCTATGTTAGGACTTCGTGAATACTTTTCTCAAACTGATGAGAGGGCAGCTGCTCCGAGAATTCCAGTTATGGTTAATATGAATCCGCCATCTATCTCCTCCAAGAAGAGCCAGAAACAGTCTCATCATCGTACTCCGTCTTTAGACCAAATACGTGCTGCAAATAGAAATGCAGTATCGATGTTGGACGAGTACTCTGATGAGGATGAAGATTTTCAGTGCACTGATCAAGAGGTATGAACTATATACATACTTTTTCGTATTATTTTTTCATCATCTCCTTCTGAGTATGAGCTTGGACTCCTCCTTGTAGGTATCATCACCTGGTCTTGAAAACGATACGATTAGAACTGGTAGGTGTTGGGCCATAGTTTTATTTGTTATTGGTGTTTCGTGATTTCTTTATTGAAAATATTTTCATACTTGTGAAGCTCTTGAAGAAGAACCTATGGAGCATATTGATATGTCAACTTTTTCGGGTAATCTACGACATGATGACAGTGATAATGGCCGTGACTGCTGGACAATATCTGATGGAAATAACTTCAGAGTTCGTGGCAAGAACTTTTGCAGTGACAAAACAAAGGTCCTTATCACTTTGTTTCTTCAATATGTCCTTGGTTTTAGAGCTATGTTTCTCGGACTCTACAAAAATGTCATCAGGTGCATGTAGAATCCTCCAAAAGTAGTGCATTTTAGGTGGATGGTCTGACATGAGTGCAGAGACATTTTTGGAGAGTCTGAGTGCATTGATCTTAGGTGGATGGTCTATGTCATGTGGTCTGATATCACTTTGTAAATTGTATATGAAGGTTTCAGCTGGTAAATCTCTCATGGATCTTGTCGCAGTCGACTGGTTCAAGGATACTAAACGAATGGACCATGTCGCTAGGCGTCCTGGTTGTGCAGCACAGGTAAGTTTAAAGGGAATGTCAAACCATTTAGGATATTACTCCCTCCATGTCATTTTATGTGACACTCTTTGACTGAACACAAAATTTGAGAATCAAAAAAAGACTTTTAAAACGTTTGGTCTAAAATAAACCATAAACATCCATGTGGCTATAAATTACTCATTACAAGTAAACTGAAAAGTTTAAATATAGAAAAGTGTCGTTCTTTTTAAGACAAACTGAAAAAGTAAGTGTGGCACATAAAATGGGACAGAGGCCGTACTAGTTTCTAGCTTGTCTTATTTAGTAGTGTTATCTATTCACTTGTCTTTTTACACCTTTTTTTTAGGTTGCTTCAGAGAAAGGACTCTTTACTTTGGTTATAAATTTGCAAGTAAGTTTATTCCTCCCCTGCTTTGAATTTTGAGTGAAAGGGTCAAAAACACACTTGAAGTTTTCCGATTTTTCGAGCTTCCTATATGAACTATCATGTGTTCACTTTTCCTACCTAACTAACAAATGTTTTTCAAAACACAACTTAACTATCAGTTGTTCTTTATCCTACCTGAACGAGAGTGATATATTAGGCAGGAAAAGAGAACAACTTATAGTTGAGGTGTGTTGATAAACATTTGGTGATAGTTCAGGTAGGAAACTCACGCACCTAATAGTTCAGGTGTGTTTTTGACCCTTCACCCTTAAATTTTTGGATTTCAAAATGTTTCAAGTCATACAAGAAGAAATAAGTGGACAACATTTTTGTCTTTCTGTAGGTACCTGGATCAACACACTACAGCATGATTTTCTATTTCGTCATGAAAAAGTTGATACCTGGTTCTCTCTTGCAACGGTTTGTTGATGGAGATGACGAGTTTCGGAATAGTAGAATGAAGCTAATCCCATCAGTGCCAAAAGTATCTTTTTTTATCTCTTTAAACGGCATAATACGTAGATAGACACCTTAACTTACCCTCAACTAGCAACTAAATATTCCAACTTTGAGAATACAGATCTAAGGCACTTCAACTCGTGGACACCCGATGTTGACGTGGCACATAAAATTTTGGATGTGTCTAGATGATCATTTTGTAAGTTGGACTGTTCAACTGACACAGTGGAGATGAGTTGAGGTGTCTAGAGGTGCATCCTCAAAGTTGAAGTGCTTAGTTGTTAGTTGAGGCGTATTGTGCCTTCTTTAAACTATCTTGAAGAATGCTTTCTGTTTTGCAGAATGTTAATTAGACAACAGAAAATGAACATCACATCATCATCCAAACCCCCTTCGCTGGAAAATTACATTGTACATACAAAATCAAAATTAGTATTTTCTATGTATATATAGTAGATATTGAATCCCCTCGACTTCTTTGAGTAATTATCTGCTTTGTAGTCATCTGTCTTCCTTCGATAACTCTCTGCCTGTTTGCATTTGTGTAAAATCTTTACCATTTTTCATCTATCATGCAGGGTTCGTGGATTGTGCGTCAGAGTGTTGGAAGTTCCCCGTGTTTACTGGGAAAGGCAGTCGATTGCAACTATATCCGTGGTCCCAAGTATTTAGAGGTGAAAACTCATATCCTTTTTCCTTCCAAGAGTAGAAAATAGAGACACAACTCAATTCCGAGCAAGTTGGAGTCAGCTATATGAATCATCATTGTCCATGTCGCGTCTTAGTTCAACATCATAAAAACTGAAATTTCTGCCATACATGTATATATATTTGATTCTTGTATTGCTTGCATTCTGTAGATTGATGTTGATGTTGGTTCTTCCACTGTTGCAAATGGAGTTATGGGGCTTGTCATTGGTGTAATCACAACACTAGTCGTTGACATGGCTTTCGTTGTACAGGTACATGGACAGACCTTCATCCATAAGATTACAATGAACAGTTACATGTAGTTATCTTTTAGTCGACAATATAGTACATTGTTTGTATATGTCACAATGAATGATTCATTTTGGAAATTTTTTGTTAGGGAAACACCCCTGATGAGTTACCAGAGCCACTTATAGGCGCTGCACGCGTCTGTCATATAGAACTATCATCTGCTGTTGTACCAAAGCTTGAACCTGAGCCATCGACAACGGAGTAGGTCATATTATGACTCTTGTCAATTTTGCAGAAGGTGGTTTTTTGAATATATGTATAATTATACTTGCATTACATGTATTTTTTGTTCATTCTTTAGTCTCTTTTTGAGTATTTCTTAAGCTCTGAGAAAAGTTAAAAAGGAGCCAAGTTTTGTATAGTGATTGTAAAGACTTGATGAT
>JAJOOF010010394.1:0-25181 GCA_029582545.1 Solanum lignicaule | reverse complement strand
GTATAGCATCATTACAATCTAAGTAATTCACCTTTCATACTTGAGTTCAAAGAAGAACCAACCTTCATACCTTCTTGCCCTTCGTGGGACATCCATACTTCAATTACCAAGCAATTCATAACCAATACATAATACAAGGTAATTCATGAAGTAATAACATAATCAATATCAATATAAGCAATTGACATATTCCCTTCATAGCCTTCAAGGCTTCATTCAAAGACTCAACCCTAATTTCATAGAAATTATACATAACCTAGGGTAGAATCATCATACAACCATGAATTACATAACATCACATTCAATTCATAGCCTTCAATCAATATCCAACACAAACTAGGGTTAGAATTAGGAAAAGAAGGAGAAACATGGATCTCATGGGGAATTCTTCAAGAAACCGCCAATACAACATAAATTCATCCATAATTGTTCATATAACATCAATCAAAGTCAGTTTATAACATCAATTTCACTTTAGAAAGAACACCCACGTTTTTGGATTGAAACCTAGAAATTGGAGATTTTGAAATTCATATTGAAGGGGCCTCTTGGGGAAAGGAATCCCAAGAGTGGTAAGCAACCATACCTTATTGACAAATTAACCACGAAAATCCGAGTTGAAACCTTGGAGAGTTGATCTTCTTCTTGAAGCTCCAATCTTCTTCAATGGAGTTCTTTAGAAGAGAGAGAGAATTGAGAGAAGGAGGAACTTTAGGTTTAGATCTTTTGGGTTTTGTGTTTGAGTGATAAAAGTGAGGTAAATTGACTTAAAATCATTATATACACGTCCCCTAAAGTACTGTAAATACCCCTCACTTAAATGGACTATTTAATGAAGTAAACATAGATTTATGAATTTCTGCATTTTCGTCGCGGAACAAGTCCGCGACGCGGAGCTGTTCCTTGAAGATATTTGGAATTAAATTTTGAGATAGTAGAGTCCGCGACACGACCGCGTCGCGAACAAACTTTTTGCTCCTTGGGGGAGCAAGTCTGCGACGCACCCTTGTTCCCTCCAAGAGCAATTTGCAAGTTGCCTTGGCAGCTTGCTTGGCCAAGGTTGGGGTCCCCCTTGGGGCCCCTTAGGGTTGTCCCGGGGAGTCGTATTCTAATGTTTTGACCCTATAAACATATAGTTACCTATTTTAACCCTTTTTACAAGTTACTTTCATGTTCCTAATCAAATTATCGTGATTTTAGTATTGTTTTGTGTAGATTAGATTCTTTTATAAATTCAGAGCCCTACCTATGTAGTTCTTTCAGTTCATTAATTACACATGCTAGGTCAGTTATTCCAGTTATACGTGCCTCGGATTTGGATGTTTCATTATTAGTACATTAATGTTGTATTTTCAGTTAGTATCTCAGTATTTTGAGCTATCCAGTATTACATAAATTCAGTCATAAATTGTTATTATATTATCAATTGGGAGTAGTGATGAGTCCACAAATTGGACTCAATTAGGGCTTTAATATAATAGAAATAGTGTTCTTGAATGCTTGTTTTATCTCAATACCTGATTAAAATGCTTAAGTTTCAGGTATTTGAAGCTTTACTGGAAGCATGGACACTTAGGCACAAAACAGAGAAAAAAGGGGCTGAAAAGAACAAGAAATGAAAGTCTGCGGATCACCGAGTCCAAATTGGCGAGTCACCAAATTGACATGCACCGCCCTTTGTTCCAGTACGCGAAGCCTTGAAGGAAGTGGATCGAAAGGCGAGGAAAGGAGTAGTCGGTGAGTCGACGATTTGTTCCGCAAAACAGTACTGTACCGCCCAATGATCCAGAATATGAGGATGCTAAAGGCAAGACACTGAAGGCGATGAGCTGATTAAAGGGCAGATCGTCGAGTTCATCGGCGATCTCGACTAATGTCGCCGAACGATCCTCCGCAGCACAATCTGTGAAAACTATAAATACTAGTTAGAGTTCTAGTCTTAGGGTGGAATAATTTTAGAGTAAAAATTATTATTAGTCTATAGTATTTTTCTCTCAAGTTTGGAGAGGGTTTAGTGGAGACTTGAAGAAAGGAGTTCATCTTCCCCAAGTTGGAAGTGGGTCTTCTTTATTCTTCTTCCGTAGCTTAATTCAAGGTTTAATTTCTTATACCCAGTTGATTTCTTTATCATGTTAGGTATAATTTCTTATTTCTTGATATGTGGCTAAAAACCCCCATTCTTGGGGTGTGATTTAGTAAATATGGGTTGATATTCATGTTGGGTCTTGCTTGCTGATCGGTTAGATGTATTTTAATGGTGATTTCACCTAGTGGTTGTGGTTTAATCTAAAGGGTTTGTAGTTGCAATTACAAAGCCAGCCACCCATGTGTTTTCGGCTTGCCCGAGAGGGAGGTCGCGAAACCAAAACCACTAGACTGATGGCCTATGGAGTGGGTCCACATGAGGTTCAGCCTGAGAGGGTGAGCCCTAGTCCCATATCCTAACACTCAGCTCGAGAGAGGGAGTGGGGTAAGGCGTATGCTAGTCTTCATGCGGCAAATGGGTGTCCGAGAGGAACGCATTTCAAACGGGGTAAGTTGCCCGAGAGGGAACTTATTTTCATTTAAAGATTAGCCTAGTCACTATTATCTTGCAAATTTCCTATTGAAAGCATGTACCCAACGATTTATCTCAACTTGTATTGCGGTCACATGCTAAGAACCTTCCCCATACATGATTTTCTTGTTTATTTTGTTGTTTTATCACTCGTTACAAAACCTCTTTTGATAGTTGACACTTCTGTGTCACCCCATTTAATTTAGTATGTTTTTGTTTGTCAATATCTTTAGCTACGACTAGTTAGAATGTAATTTTATTTTTCTATCAATTCTCAAAACCACTGCCTTGGGACACAACTCCAACCTTTAGTTGGGTTACTACCCTATCGACAATCGTAGACACTCATACCGTAGGATAGTGTCATTGGTCACGATAAGCATCAAAATGGCGCCGCTGTCGGGGAGTGGTGTTATTTCAGAATTTTTAGTTTAATAGAATTTCTATTCTTACTAGTTGTAGTTTACTAACTTAACTTTTAGTTATGTTTTATTGATTTTGGAAACATTGCAGAAAGCATGAGTATCAACGGTAGTAATGGTAGCCAGGTGGGCCATCAGGATGACATTGGAAATCTCAATGACGTCCAAGAACCCAATCTCAATGATCTACATCTCATGGAAGGTGTTGGAGCTATTCGTCTGCCCCCAACGGAAGGAAAGGCAGTATTCCACATAACAAGCACCATGTTGCAACTTCTACAACTAAAGGGGCTTTTCAGCGGATTAGCTTATGAGGACCCATACGAGCATCTTCGAAACTTCGTATACTTGTGTGGACCATTCTCATTCGAAAGCATTTCTCAGGAATCAGTTCGATTGAGGTTATTTCTTTTCTCATTGATGGGTGAGGCGTGCAAGTGGGTAGCCAAGTTGCCACGTAACTCGATCACTTCGTGGGAGGAGTTGGTGAATGCATTCAATGTACAATTTTTCCCTCCCTCAAAGATGATGACTATCCGAGATAACATTTAAAGCTTTAAGCGTCTGAATGGCGAACCTCTGCACGAAATCTGGCTCAAATTTAAAAAAATTGGTGCAACAATGCCCAACACATGGTCTCCATGACAATGTGCTACTTCAATACTTCTATCGGAGTCTAGACTCGGTAAACAAATGTGTAGCTGAACAATTCTCACCCAGAGGCTTAATGCAGCAACCATACGCAGTGGCAGTTCAACTCTTTGATCGTATGACAACTATCAACAGGGCGTGGTACACCCGCAAATATCAAGTCTCACCGGTCACCTTTCAGCTATCTAAGGAGTAGGTTGAAAAAGGCAATGAGAGAGATCAAAATATGGCCAAGATCATGACACAACTTGATATTCTATCAAAAAGTGTCATGGGGACTGGTACCCATGGTGTCAATGCTGTGGGGGTCGGGTGTGCAATTCCTGAAGAGGCAAGTTTCGACACCTTGTATAATGAAGAGGTAAACTTTCTAGCCAACCAAGGTGGTTGTTATCGATCAAACTACCCAAGGCATGGTGGAAATCAAGGTTGGGTTAGAGATGAAGAATGGAAGGATAGAGAATGGAAAGACCGAAATCCTAATTGGAAAGATGGAGAGAAAGACGGATATGTGCCCCCCCACGAACACCAAAAGCAAAGGACTCGGAGGGTAGTAGGTCTAAGGATATGCTCTCGCGCATCCTCAACAAAGTTAAAGGGTCAGACAAAATACTGAAAGGCATGAAAGAGGATGTTTCCACCCTCAGCCAGACCGTTACCTCCCATTCAGTTTCAATCAAGCAGTTGGAGACCCAAATGGGTCATATCTCATCTCACCTAAATATGAGACAACAATGGGGCTTGCCTAGTGACACTATGGCTAACCCCGAGAGTGAGAGTTGAAGGTGGACTAGCGTTGAGCCACGACGTTAACTAAGGCGCTATTTGGGAGGCAACCCAAAAACCCTTTATTGCTTTGTTTTACTTTGAGAAAATAATGGTGTGTACTTTGTACACGTTGGAGGAAGGGAAGCGAATGAAATAATATATGGAGGCAAACAATGGGTCCAGTAGGCGGATCGCCAATGACATCGGCGAACACGATTCTTTCCGCCTGGTGACTCAAGGCAATGTCAGTTGGGATTTTGTAAACACTCTGTGTTTAGTAGAAAATTAATGGTGAATCGCCAACCCTATTGGCGTTCGAAATATAGACCGTCATTGGGATTCTCACATGAGTTGCGAGTCCTGTTACATTTGGCGAGGGGACTAGACACTTGGCGCTTCGCCGAGTGAATGAGCGTACCCAATGTACATCGCCGAATGGAAAGAAACTGGACGATTTCTGCAAGCCACATGTTTAAATATTCTGGTTCATTCATTTTCTGTCATGTCTTCATCCTACAAATCCCACACCTGCACGTTAGTTTTATATTTCTTGCAAGTCTAAATTATTGTAAGTGTCAAATTGTGGGCGGAGTTGGATCTCATTAGCATCCGATTCGGCACTTAAGGTTGGTGATTCAAACCCTGCATTTAATTTAGTAAAATTGTACTCATTTGCATAGTGTTGATATTGTCAAGTCTTGGCTGAATCTCCGCGTTGATGGCATTTCATACATCATTAAATGTCATTCAGTAATCTTTGCGTAATTGGTAGAATCCAAATCAATTGTGCTCTAATTTGAATTAATTTACTGCAGGGATGTGATACTATTATGGGTTTTATTGTGAGTTTGTGCTATATAGACTTGAGTTTCTTTGACCAGGGTTGCGAGGTTGAGGCTGGAAATCGGGTAGAGCATAGGCGTGTTGAGTCAGTTGGCGAGCCGGACCTAGCTCGCTAAATCACTCAGTGATTCGTCTAACTGCTTTTATCGCCTTTCATTAATAGCAAATTTGGGTTATTTAATCTGTAAGAATCGACGATAAACCTTCTATCGCTGAATATTTTAAGCGACGCGCTGAGAGGCCATTTAATTCACCCTTCTTTCCTACACTCTTAGTTCCTTTATGCATGGATTTCAATAACTAACCTAAGTGAGTGAGCACGTCACCAACTAGTGCAGAAGGTGATGATACACCTACCATTCTCTTGCTCTGTTTAAGTAATTTCTAACTTTTCTCGAAGCCTTTGCAGAAATGGGAAAACCAAAAGTTGCAGGAAGAGACATGCCACCCCGACATGTAAGAGCAAGAGATTTCAAAAGAGACGAAAAGATAGCAGAACTGACCAAAGAAAGAAGGGAGAGTAAGAAAGCCAGTGCCAGTGGGAGGATTCCCATTGATCCCACCATTCCTTCATTGAGACGCAAATTATACACAGCTGCAAATTCCTTTTTGGCGGCCCATGACTTGGACAGAATGGTTGAAGCTAAAGTCGCTGCAGAAGCTAGAACAAAGGAACACAATGGAACCCAGAATGACAACCCGGGGGCTACTGTCGAGTTTCAGACTAATGTAGCAGACAACAATGCTCCGAAAGATGAAGCAAATGCATAGACAAGACCTTTCCTTACCTCTCTCACATTGTCTTTTCCTATCTTACTTGTCGATATATTTTTGTTTACTTGCATTTGAGGACAACTGCTTTTATTTGTGGTGGGGTGAGGCCCATACCTTTTGTGTTGACATTCATGTTTTGTTCTGTATATGTTTGGGTTGTCTGCTTTAATTAGTGTTTTAACTACTGCTTTTCTGTGGATGTTTGAGCTCATGGCTCCTGTTGTTCTAATTGAAAATAATTTTGATCCTTTCAAAAAAAATTTGCCACCTCTTGTGTTGAAATTGGTTGTTCATTTGCAAAAAAATTTGAGTCTAGGTTTTGATCAATACCGATGACTTGAATAGTGCTCCCAATTGAACAAACATGAATGCACAGCTATGACGAGGACAAATGAAGTTACATAGACAATATGTGCACTCTTTGCATCTCGTTGTGACTAGCCATTTATCGAATTGATTTTCTTGTGAGGACCGTTGCAAACTAGTGAACGTGTCTAGTCTTGTTTGACTAAAGTATCGATGCCTTGTGTGATTAGCTAACTTTGAACCATGCATGAACAAACCTAGAATTTTTCCCGTTAGTCTGATTGATTTAGAAATGTGTACTCTTGAGATGATCTTGGGTAACTTTTGAAGAGTGTGAACCAATTTAACGTATACCTCTTTATGTGGCCTACCCGTGAGCGTGTGAAACTCTCTTGAACACCCCTTGAACCTTACCTTTTTTGGAAGAACCTTGATAAACCCTAGACCTTATTTGATCCTCTACGTATAATCCTCTTGAGTTGTGGTTTAGCGAATAGCCAACTTTGGCCAAAAGCCTAAGTTGGGGGTGTGGTGAAAGGGAAAAGGAGAAGTCAAGAAGTGCAAGAAAAGTCCCCCTTTAACCCATGGTATTGCATAAAAATGGAACCCCTTCAATTATAAAAAAAAAGGGTGACTTAGAAGCACTAGAAAAAGAATTGATAAAAGAAAAGAAGGGAATGCCTTGAGAATGCCACAACTCACGAGCAAAATGTCACTGAGCCTAAATGACCATACCTTTGCACTCATCCCCATTACAAGCCTTAGAAAGACCTTTTTGTTTTGGAATAAGCCGAATCGAAAGTCGATTGGAAAATAAGGGCAAACCTATGGGTGAAAACATGCATTGTGTTCCTCTTTTTGAGTGTGAGCATTGTATCTGATTCCTGATCTTAAATTAACTCATATCTGTGTGTGAATATGGAATCATTCTTTATGTGAGGGAATTTAGATACTTTTGTTGAACTTGAACTTTCACAAGTAGCAAGTATTGCGAGCATGAGAATCTTTGGTAATGGTGCGTCACAATTTGAATCTTTGAGTACACAACTGATCCTTGCATAAGTAAATTGAGTCTTGTTGTGTGCATTTGTGATTTAGTCTTGTGTAGCACTGTTTGAGACACCCTATTTGAACTACTGACCTTGAGTTTGCTTGAGGACAAGCAAAAGTTTAAGTTGGGGGTGTTGATGAGTCCACAAATTGGACTCATTTAGGGCTATATTTTAATAGAAATAGTGTCCTCGAATACTTGTTTTATCTCAATACCTGATTAAAATGCTTAAGTTTCAGGTATTTGAAGTTTTACAGAAAGCACGGACACTTAGGCGCAAAACGGAGCAAAAAGGTGCTGAAAAGAACAAGAAATGAAAGTCTGCATCGCCCTTTGTTCCAGTACGAGAATACTTGAAGGAACTGGATCAAAGGGCGAGGAAAGGAGCATTCGGCGAGTCACCAATTAGTTCCGCGAAGCAGTACTGTACCGCCCAATGATCCAGAATACGAGGATGCTGAAGGCAAGACACTAAAGGTGATGAGCCGATTATAGGGCAGATCGTCGAGTTCATCAGAGATCTCGACTAATGTCGCCGAACGATCCTCCGCAGCACAATCTGTGAAAAATATAAATACTAGTTAGAGTTCTAGTCTTAGGGTGGAACAATTTTAGAGTAAAAATTATTATTAGTCTATAGTATTTTTCTCTCAAGTTTGGAGAGGGTTTTGTGGAGACTTGAAGAAAGGAGTTCATCTTCCCCAAGTTGGAAGTGGGTCTTCTTTATTCTTCTTCCGTAGCTTAATTCAAGGTTTAATTTCTTATACCCAGTTGATTTATTTATCATGTTAGGTATAGTTTCTTATTTCTTGATGTGTGGCTAAAACCCCCATTCTTGGGGTGTGATTTAGCAAATATGGGTTGATATTCTTGTTGGATCTTGCTTGCTGATAGGTTAGATGTATTTTAATGGTGATTTCACCTAGTGGTTGTGGTTTAATCTAAAGGGTTTGTAGTTGCAAACACAAAGCCACCCATGTGTTTTCGGCTTGCCCGAGAGGGAGGTCGCGAAACCAAAACCACTAGACTGATGGCCTATGGAGTGGGTCCACATGAGGTTTAGCCTGAGAGGGTGAGCCCTAGTCCCATATCCTAACACTCAGCTCAAGAGAGTGAGTGGGGTAAGGCGTAGGCTGGTCTTCATACGGAAAATGGGTGTCTGAGAGGAATGCATTTAAAACGGGATAAGTTGCCCAAGAGGGAACTTATTTCTATTTAAAGCTTAGCCTAGTCACTATTGTCTTGCAAATTTTCTATTGAAAGCATGTACCCAACGATTTATCTCAACTTGTATTGCGGTCACATCCCAAGAACCTTCTGCATACTTGAGTTTCTTGTTTATTTTTCTGTTTTATCACTCGGTACAGAACCCCTTTTGATAGTTGACACTTCTGTGTCACCCCCTTTAATTTAGTATGTTTTTGTTCGTCAATATCTTTAGCTACGACTAGTTAAAATGTAATTTTATTTTTCTATCAATTCTCAAAACCACTCTCTTGGGACATGACCCCAACCTTTAGTTGAGTTACAATACTATCGACGATCGTAGACACTCATACCGTAGGATAGTGTTTTTGGTCACGATAAGCATTAACTAGCTTAATATCAAGTGGACTAGGGTCAGTCACCCTCAAGTCCCAGAACTAAGTTCACCCGTATGTTGGAAGTCCCCTCTGTGGGCATCAATTTAGTGATCACGCCAGTCATGCCTCTAAGCCTTTGGCAAGGTATATTGGGTCCTCTCGATGGGCCGTATACATCGAACTCCACATTTAGCTCATGTGGTTTTATGTCGGTTATTAGTAGCTCCCATAGTCAAATTCTAGTGCATTGACAAGGTTCAGTTATAGTTCAGATTTTAGGTTTAGCATGTTATGTACTTGGTCATTGCATTCAGTTAGTTCATGTTCAGTATTCCAGTATAGTATCATACTTATATCATATCATTGCTTAGTTATATTCTTGATCAGTTATGTTTATTGTTCCACTTTACTCTATCCTACATGCTCAGTACCTTTCAAGTACTGACGCATACTCTGCGCTACATCTTCTCTTGATGTAGGTTCAGGTCCTCACCTTTGAGATCACGCATGGATCGGTTCCCGATCTACAACTCAGGAGCATCAGTGGTGACTCCTCATTCTCCGAGGATGAAAAACATGTTTCTTTTCTACTCTTAGTCTTTAGTTTCAATTTTTTTAGATTTAGCTGGGGCATGTTCCAACATTTCTAGTCAGTTAGAGGCTTATTTCAGAGTTAGATTCAGTTTTACCATTTGGAGTTTTATTTGAGTATCTTAAACGCTTCTTAGTTTTATATATATTCAGACTTAAAATGGGTATTCCCCATCATTTCAGTTTATCTTATGATTAAGCTTCCGCACAGTAATTTACTAATTCAGTTTATTTAGTATGCTTATGATATGCTAGCAGGATTAGCTTGGGATTACGAGTGATCCTATGTCCTGTGTCCATATCCTGGGGGTAGTTTTGGGGCGTGACAAACTTGGTATCAGAGCACTAGGTTTAAGAGTCCTAGGATGTCTAAAAAGTCGCACTAAGTAGAGTCCTTTTCATATGTGTGAAGTGCACCACATCTAATGAGAGGGGGGCTAACAATTGTTTTAGGAAAACTTCACTTTCTTGATATTCTTATTGTGCGTGAAGTATGATCCAATTTCCTCATTCTAATCCCTTGTTATGTGTTTAAGATCATTCCACCTCGTAGAGCGTACGAAAGGAATGTGAATGCACAAAATGCTAATGCAGCTCCTCCAGTCCCAGATCAGGAAGTTTTGAATGTTGAGTTTCAGAATGCCATTCTGTTTTTGCCTTAGAGTGTGACTAACTAGAACAACTAGCAGGTTCTGGTTCCTGCAAATTCTAGTGGTGGATAAGTGGCAGCCACGGTTCGTGATTTTGTTAGGATGAATGTGCCTGAGTTCTTCGGATTGCAGATTGGTGAGGATCCCCAAAACATCATAGATGAAGTCAAGCCGATCTTTAATGTGATGCAAGTAATTGGTAATGAAAGGGTAGAGTTGGCATCCTATCATCTTAAGGATATAGCTCACATCTGGTGTAATCATTGGAAAGAAAACAAGGGTACGTATGCAACTCCTATCACTTGGGAATGTTTTAGTGAGACTTTTCTGGAGAGGTTCTTCCCAAGAGAGTTGAGGGAGGCAAAAGCACAGGAGTTCATGAATTTTAGGTAGGGTAGTATGACAGTCCAAGAGTATGGACTCAAGTTCACCTAACTCTCCAGGTATGCTCCTCACAATGGTTGCCGATTCCAGGGCTCAAATGAACAAGTTTCTATACGACCTATCCAACTTAGATAAAATAGAGTGTAGGAATGCTACGTTGCTTGAAAATATGAACATCTTCAGGCTCATGACTTATACTCAGCAGGTTGAGAGAGATAAGCTTAGGGAATATTCTAAGGATAATAAGAAGGGCAGGACAGGAAACTATGAGTATTCTCAATAGAAATCGGGTGGTGGAAATCGCTCGTAGTTTCAGCAAAAGTCTTCAACTCCAGCACCTTCATCAAATAGTGTTCCGTCGTCCAAGTTCCGACATGATCAGAAGGGTAGGGCATCAGTCTCTAAGTCTCAAGGTAGTACTCAGGCACTAGAACCTACCCAACTTGTTCAAAGAGTGGTAAGAACAATCCGGGTGAGTGTCTTGCATGAAAGGAAGGATGCTTTGGGTGTGTTTAGTCTAGTCACATGTTGAGAGATTGTCCTTTTGCTAAACAGGGTCAAGGGGTAATAATGGTAGAACTCAGTCCACAACTTTATAAGCACCAGCAGGTCGCCCGACTCAGTAGGGTAACTCATCTGGTACAAGTGGCAGCCAAAATAGGTTGTATGCTCTCCAGGATCAGGAATATTCTCCTGATGTAGTCACTGGTACGTTACGAGTTTTTAACTTAGATGTTTATGCTTCGTTAGATCCAAGGGCTACTCTTTCCTTTGTAACTCCTTATATAGCAGTAAACTTTAGTGTTAGTCCAGAATATCTCTCAGAATCCTTCTCAGTCTCTACTCCAGTAGGTGACACAGTTATAGCTAGACGGGTATACATAAATTTTCCTGTCACACTCTCCTAGAAAGTCACCTCAGTGGATCTTGTAGTGTTAGAAATTGTAGATTTCGATATCATTCTATGCATGGATTGGTTACATTCCCGTTACGCCTCAGTCGATTGTAGAACTAGGATCGTTCCTTTTCAGTTTCCAAACGAACCAATCCTTGAATGGAAGGGTAGTAGCTTAGCGCCTATGGGTCGATTCATTTCTTACCTTAAAGCTAGAAAGATGATTTCTAAGGGTTACCTCTGTAATCTAGTCCGGGTTAAGGATTCAAGCTCCGAAACCCAAACTCTTGAGTCTGTTCTAGTAGTTAATGGGTTCCCAGAAGTGTTTCCAGAAGATCTTCCCGTAGTTCCTCCCTAAAGGGAAGTCAACTTTTGAATTGATCTCCTTCCAGATACCCAACCTAATTCTATTCTTCCTTACAGAATGGCTCCAGCTGAGCTTAACGAATTGAAAAAGCAATTGAAAGGCCTTCTAGATAATGGCTTCATCAGACCTAGTATTTCCCAATGGGGTGCACCAGTATTGTTCGTGAAAAAGAAAGATGGTTCTCTCAGAATGTGCATTGACTATAGGTAGTTGAACAAAGTCACAATCAAGAGTAAGTATACTATCCCCAGGATTGATGACTTCTTTGACCAACTTCAGGGTGCTAGTCATTTCTCAAAGATAGACCTCAGATTCGGTTATCATCAGCTTAGAGTCAGAGATAGAGACATCCCGAAAACAGTCTTCATAACTCGGTATGGTCATTATGAATTCGTAGTTATGTTATTTGGACTAACCAATGCTCTTGCAACTTCCATATATTTGATGAACAGAGAGTTGAAGTAGTATTTGAACTTGTTCGTTATCGTTTTTAGTGATGATATCCTCATTTACTCTAGGAATGAGGAAGAACATGCAAATCATTTAAGGGTTGTCCTTCAAACTCTCAAAAATCTCGAGTTATTTTCTAAGTTTAGCAAGTGTGAGTTTTGGTTAAAATCTAATGATTTCCTTGGTCATATTATGTCTAGCAAAGGGATCCGAGTGAATTCTCCAAAAATAGAAGCAGTGAAACAATGGCCCAGATCTACCTCTCCTACAAATATCAGAAGTTTCTTGGGTCTAGCGAGTTATTAGAGACGGTTCGTGGAAGAATTTTCATCCATAGCCTCTCCATTGACTTAGTTTACTTAGAAAAAGGTTTAGTTTTAGTCAGATTATTGTGAGAAAAGCTTCGCAAAACTGTATTGACTCTACCAGAGAATTCAAATCGTTATGTGATCTATTGTGATGCATCCAAAGTGACCCTAGGTTGTGTGTTGATTCAACAAGGTAAGGTTATAGCATATGCTTCTAGACAACTTAAGGTGCATTAGAAGAACTATCTAACTTATGACCTCTAGCTTGAGGCATCGATGTTTGCATTGAAGATTTGGAAACATTACTTGTATGGTATTCACGTAGATGTCTTCATAGACCATAAAAGCCTTTAGTATGTGTTCACCCTGAAAGAGTTGAATCTTCGCTAGAGGATGGCTTTAGTTCCTCAAGGATTATGATATGAGTGTGCATTACCATGTAGTAGCAGATACTCTTAGTAGACTATTTATGGGTAGTGTAGCACGTGTTGAGGAAGAAAGAATGGAACTAGCAAAGGATGTTCCCTTCAGGGCTCATCACACTGGAACAAAAGGCGATCTCCAGGCCGATGAACGACTTGCCAACTGGGCTCGATGATCTTCAGGGTTTCATTTCTTCGTTCTTTTCAGCCGCCTTGTTCCTTCTTGCCAAGTAGTGTCCATGTATTGCCTCAAACTCCAAATAGCTGAAACTTAAGGATTTACATCAGATATTGAGACAATATATGCATTTGAGGACAATAATTCTATCAAAATATAGCCCTAAATAAGTCCAATTTGTGGACTCAGCAACACCCCCAACTTAAACTTTCGCTTGTCGTCAAGTAAAATTCAAGTTCAGTAGTTCAAAAGGGATGTCTCAAACAGTGCTACACAAGACTCAATCATGAATGTACATAACAAGGCTCAACTTACTCTTACAAGGATCAATTGTAAACTCAAAGACTCAGGTTATGACACACCATTATCAAAGATTCTCTAGCTCACTATACTTGCTTCAAATGCATGTTCGAGCTCAACATAGGTATTTGAATGCCCTCACACAAAGAATGATTCCATATTCACACACAATGATTTAATCATTTAAAGTTCTGGAATCAAATGCAACGCTCACTCTCACAAAGAACAACCCAATGCATGCTTTCACCCATAGGTTTGCCCATATTTTACAATCAACAATTGTTTCAGCTCACTCAAGATCAAAAAGGTCTTTTCAAGGCTTGTAATGGGGCTTAGTGCAAAGGTATGGTCATTTAGGCTCAGTGACTTTTATCCTCGCGAAAGTGGTGCTCACAACACTTCCTTTCCTCTTGTTTCATCATTTTATTTAGTGCTCATAAGTCATTCCATTATTCACTCTCCATGGATTGTTCGGAAACCCCATTTTATTGTACTTTATTCCACAACTTTTTCATTCTTTTTCTTTTTTTTTTCTTTTTTTTGTATAGAGGCTTTCCATTTTTTCAACACCATGGGTTAAAGGAGACTTTTCTTGCACTTCTTCACTTGCCTACTCTTTTCACCACACCCCCATCTTAGGCTTTTGGACTAAGTTGCCTATTCGATCAACCACAATTCAAGATAATTATATGTAGCGGATTAAGAAAGGTCATGTTTTCATCAAGTTTCTTCAAAAGAAAGGTAAGGCACAAGGGGTGTTCAAAAGAGGTTCACACACTCACAATGTAGGCCAGAAAAGAGGTACATGTCAAATTGGCTCAGACTCTTCGAAGTTGCCTAAGAGCATATCAAGAGATAGCCTTACTTAGTCGACCGAACCAACGGGGAAAATTCTAGGTGTTATCATGCATGGTTCATAGTAAGCTCATCACACAAAGAATAGAAACCAAAGTCAAACAAGACTTCACAAATTCGCTAGTGTTCAACGTTCTTTACAAGAGAATCAGTTAGATAATTGGCTAGTCACAACAACATGCAAAGAGTTCACATATTGTCTATGCAACTTCATTTAGTCTCATTTTAGCCACATATTCATTTTCGTTCAATTATGAGCACTATTTGAGTCATCGATATTGATCAAAACTGAGTCTCAAATTTACTAAAGAACAACCACATTCCACACGTACAAAAGGTGGTGAAAATGCGAATTTTTTTTGGCAAGGTCAAAATCATTTTCAATAAGAATAGATGGAGCCATAAGTTGAAATATCCACGAAAAATAGTCCAAAACACAATTTTAAAGTTCACAACCCAATTACACAATCAAAATGAAAATTCATGAATAGCACATCAAAGGTAGGCCTCACCCCACCATAAAATAAAACCATTTGTCCTCAAATGCAAATAATATTATATCCAGAATTTAAAAGAAAGAAAGACAGAGAGGGAGGTAAAGAGGGGATCCTGTCTACACAATCGCTCCGTTTGTCTTGCCATTATTTCCCGATGCCTCACCCTGATCCTGGGCATCAGTACCTGGGGTCACCAAAGGACGAACAACAATACCAGATTCACCAAGTTTTGTTGAGTGTTAGTCCGCCAGAAAGACATGCACCACCCTGCAGAATCCCCGGGCCCATGAGGGAATACTAGGGTCTAGGGTTGTGGTCTTCTTAGCAGAAGTGGGCCTCTTGCCCTTGCCTTTCCCAGTGGTTGTGGATAGTTTCGTAGCTTTGCCTTTCGATGTAGGTACATTCTCATTTATCGCAATCCCTTTGGAATTATCTTGGGCTGGTGTTATTCTTTCAGCAGCTTTTTCTTTAGTCATGTCTGCAAAATCTTGAAGAGAAGTTAGAGAAACATTTGACAAAAGCACGGGAGATCAGTTGCTGGTAAGCTTCGCCGACTCTTTTGGTGAGTCGCCGACATCATTCGGTTATCTACGGTTAGTCCACTGAAAGCTACAGTGCACACAGATCCAAGGAAGTTGACAAGGACGAAAAAGAAGACTTTTGACGAGGCCGAGGGTCTTTGGCGACCTCCAACTTCTCGTCGAAAGTTACAGAACCCATTGGCACATAGAGCATAAAATTTAAAGGCGAGATGGGTACATTAGGTGAACCGCCGAGTGGTTCGGCGCTAGACCCAGCTCGCCAAATGGCTCAACGTGCCTGTTTTCAACCCAACTTCTTGAATTCAACCCTGCAACCCTCGAAAACAAAATCAAAGCATGCACTAGTACAATTAAGGTAGGACCCACAACGTGTAAACACAACCCTTCAAATTTTAATCCGGTTTAAGGAATACAATTACGAGAATTCAACTGTCACAACTACTTGAGCAAGATTATCAAATTAAATCATGCATGTAAACAATCTAATCCTATCAGGTAGAATCAGAACACTTCAACAAGATTAGGCTATTGGAAATGAGTATAATTTTTGATAAAATAAACTCAGGGCATAGAAAACAAACCTTTTGTGTCGATAAAGAGAAGATTGAAATGCTAGGCAGCAATGTAATCAAATTTCGAGTGCAAATCAACACTAAAAATACTCTAAAAATGCAAAAATATATGGACTAGCGTACGGGTGTAAGTTTGGGAAGATAAAAAGTGAGGGAAAGTGAATGAGTTTGAAACTTTTAAACCTTTGGTCTGCAAAACCGTCCAGTTTTGCCCATACGGTGACATTAGTCGAGCTCGCCTATCTTCTCGGCGATTCCCCGAGTGTTCATTTGCCTCACCAAATTTTACAGAACCTCCAATGAGTGTGGGGGTCCCAACGACGGTGTCTGTTGAGATCGCTGACATGGTCGGCGATTCGCCAATAATTTCCCTAGGCTCGCCGAGTTTTACAGACTCCAATTTGAAGATGTGTTGAGTAAAAAACTGGATTAGGTCAGGTTCGTTGACCTCTTCGGTGACTCGCCAAGTGGACCTCTTGCTTGCCACCCTGCACTTTTTCGAGCACTTTCCGCACTTCAACCTGTACAAACAACACACCATTATTTTACCAAAACACAAATGAAAAGAAATAATGGGTTTTGAGATGCCTGCCAAACATCGCCTTAGTTTATATCGCGGCACGATGCAAGTCCACCTTCATACCTCGTTATTGGGGTTAGCCATAGTGTCACTAGGAAAACCCTCTTGCTGTCTCAGATTGAGATGAGTTGATATATGACCCATTTGGGTCTCCAACTACTTTATCGACACTGAATGAGAGGTGACGGTCTGGCTAAGGGTGGACACATCTTCTTTCACTTCGTTCAAAATTTTGTCTGACCCTTCAACTTTGTTGAGGATACGAGAGAGCATATCATCAGACCTACCACCTTTTGAATCCTTTGGCTTTTGGCGCTCATGGGGAGGCACACACCTGTCCTTCTCCCTATTCTTCCAGGTAGGATTTTGGTCCCTCCTTTCTCTATCGCGATCCTTCCAACCATCCTCTCTAGTCCAACCTTCGTTACCATCCTGCCTCGGGTAGTTTGAACGATAACCACCGCCTTGGTTGGCTAGAAAATTTACCTCCTCATTGTACAAGGCTTTAAACTTCGTCTCCTCAGGATTTGCACACCCGACCCCAATGGAATTGACACCATGGGCACCAGCCCCCATGACATTTTTGAATAAAATGTCAAGTTGTGTCATGATCTTGACCATCTTTTGGTCTCTCTCATGATCTTTCTCCATCTGCTCCTTAGAGAGCTTGAATGTGAGAGGGGAAACCTGGTCTTCACGAGTGTACCACGCTCTATTTATGGTCATCATACCATCTAAAAGTTGGGCTGCTATTGCGTACGGTTGCCGCATCAAGCCTCCAGGTGAAAGTTGATCAGCAACACCTTTGTTTACCAAGTCCAGACTTCGGTAAAAATAGTGCAGCAAAATGTTGTCGGGCAGACCGTGAGTTGGGCATTGGAGCACCAACTTTTTGAATCTTAACCAAGTCTCATGCATTGGCTCACCCTCTAGACGTTTAAAACTCTGAATGTTGTCCTGGAGAGTCATCATCTTCGAGGGGGGGAAATATCACACTTGAAATACGTTTACCAATTCCTCCCAAGAGGTGATGGATTCGCATGGCAACTCAGCCAGCCACTTGCACGCTTCTCCCATCAACGAGAAATGGAATAACCTTAACCGAACTGACTCCTGAGAGATGTTTTTGAAAGAGAATGGTCCGCACACATCCACGAAGTTTCGAAGATACTCGTGAGGATCCTCATGAGCCAATCCACTGAAAAGTCCCTTTAGTTGCAAGAGTTGCAACATAGTGCTCGTTATGTGGAACACTGCATTTCCCTCGGATAGAGGTAAACGGATGGCCCCAATACCTCCCATGAGATGGTGGTCATTAATGTTGGGCTCTTGGACATTGTTGAGATTTCTGATGTTGTCTTGGTGGCCCACCTGGATGTCATTGCTGCCATTAACACTCATGCTTTCTGCTTTCAACACAAACAATCGAAACAAAACTGCAAATTAAGTAAGTGGAACTACAACTAAGAAGAACAAAAATTTTACTAAACTAAAAATTATCAAATAACACCACTCCCCGGCAGCGGCGCCATTTTGATGTTCGACGTAATCAACTGACACTACTTCTGTTCAAGTGCCAATGATCGCGTGTAGTGATAGAACCCAAACAAGGGTTGGGATCGTTCCCCCAGGGAGTGGTTTCGAGATTTAATAGAAAAATAAAAGCAAGCTGTCATCAACCGTAGCTATAAATATTAACGAATAAACACATACTAAATCAAGGGGTGACACAAGCGTCAATTATCAATGGGAAGTTTGTATTAATTAACAACTAAAAATAGCAACAGATAGGAAAACGAGATAGGGAGCCGGGATTCTTGGGATGTGATAGGAATACGGGATAAACTAGACTATCGGGTACATGCTTTTGATAGTAAATTGTTGAACATTTGTGACTAGGCTAGACTATAGTGGGGGTAAATTCTCTCTCGAGCAACCTACACCGAATCAACTCGGTTTCTCTCGAACACCGAGTTACCGCATTAAGCACAGCCTTCGCCTTAGCCCATTCACTATCTCGAGCTGAATGTGTGGGAGAAAGATTAGGATTCACTCTCTTGAGCTAACCCATGTCGAACCAATACCACCGTCTATTAATTTAGCAGTCTTAGTTTTACGACCTCTCTCTCGAGCAAGCCAAAAACACTAAGATGAAATCATATTTGCAACTAAAATCCTATTAAGTTCATACACAACTACTAAACGAAATCACATTTAAACAACAAATAAACCATCAACAAGCAAGACCCAATAGATAATTTAGCCCATATTCACAAAATCACACCCCAAGAATTGGGGTTTTAGCTAGACAGGTGAAAGAGGTCAAAATTGATACCAAAATCAGTTTTGATCAACTGGGTCTGAAGAATTAAGTCTTAAAACACGTCAAGAGTGAAGAATATTCGAGACCCACGTCCAATTTCTTGGAGTTGAAACCCTTTGAATCTTCAAGGTCTTAGAACAAAGTCTCCAAAACCCTCTAAAACTTAGACTCTCTCAAAAACTATAAAAAGTTCCAATAATCGAAGTGATACTAAGCTAGAAATTTAAAACAAGTATTTATAGTGTTTGAAAATTTGTGTTGCAGAGGACCATTCGGCGCAGTTAGTCGGGATCGCAGATACAGTCGATGATCCGCCTTTTGGTCGATTTCATCTCCTTCTTGCTTTAGCCTTCAGCCTCTTCGCGTTTTGAGTCATTGGGCGATATGGTACTGCTTCGCGAAACTGCTCGATGACACGCCGACTGCTCCATTTCATTGCCAACTTGATCTTTCCCTTCAAGGCTCAGCACACTGGAACAAAAGGTGATATCTAGGCCGATTGGCGACTCGCCAACTGGGCTCGGCGATCTTCTAGCCTTCATTTCTTCGTTCTTTTCAGCTGCCTTGTTCTTCTTGCCAAGTACTGTCCATGTTTTGCCTAAAACTCCAACTACCTTAAACTTAAGGATTTACATCAGATATTGAGACAAAGTATGCATTTGAGGACACTAATTCTATCAAAATATAGCCCTCAATGAGTCCAATTTGTACTAATCAAATAGCTTATTGCATGTTTGTCCCAACATCACACCTAGCGCCGTACCGCTTGCATCACACATCACTTCGAAAGGTTCTGACCAATCGGGACTAATGATGACCGGAGAGGAAATCAATTTCTCTTTCCAATAATTAAAAGCTATCATACAAGCATAATCAAAATTGAATTTCACTTCGTTTTCCAAAAGCTTGTGCAATTTTTGAAAAGTCTTTGATGAATATCTGGTATAAACCAGCATGCCCCAAGAAACTCCGAATGCCTTTTACCAAGATTGGAGGTGGTAACTTCTCAATGACTTCTAGTTTTGCTTTATCAACTTGAAGCCCTTGTTGTGACCCTTTGTGACCAAGGACTATACCTTGAAATGGCATTTCTCCCAATTTAGGACCAAATTTGTCTCGACACTTCTCTGAAGAACCTACCCCAAATGTCCCAAACACACGTCAAAAGGGTCACCCACAATCGAGAAATCATGCATGACAATTTCTATTGAATCCTCTACCCTTTCAACAAAAAAAGATAGCATATCACTAGAGCATTACACAACCCAAACGATATTCTTTTGAAGGCAAAAGTTCAATAAAGGCAAGTGAAAGTGGTTTTCTTTTGGTCTTCCGAAGTAATAGAGATTTGATTATATCTGGAGTACCTATCCAAGAAACGATACCATCCTCTTTCTGAAAGGCGGTCAAGCATTTGATCCATGAAGGGCACGGAAAAATGATCTTTTTCGGTCCATGAGTTCAATTTCTGGTAATCCATGCATACTCATCATTCGGTTACTGGTCTCATAGAACCAAGTTCACCCTTTTTATTTGGGACCACCATAATGCCTCATTTCTTTGGTACACAATGGACCTGACTCACCCACTTACTATCCGCAATAGGGTAAATCACCCCTGCGTCCAACCACTTTATTATCTCCTTTTCACCACTTCTTGCATAGGTGGGTTCAATCTCCTTTGATGCCCAACACTCGGCCTACATTCGCTATCAAGCTAATTTTGTGGGTGCAAATGTCGGGTGGAATACCCATAATGTCAGCGATTGTCCATCAAATGGCTTTAATATATCTTCTCAATACTTCTAGGAGTAACTCCACTTGCCATTCAAGTAAGTTGGCCGCAATAATCAAGGGTAAAGTGTTATTATGCCCCAAAAATGCATATCAAAGATGGGAGGGGAGCACTTTCAACTCAAGCTTTGGTTGTTCCTCCGTTGATGGCTCTGCGGGAGGATTTTCCTAATTTTTTAGATCAATATCGAGATTTAATAGAGTCTTTGAATATTCTCCCAAACAAGAAATGGTAGCTACTGTCACGACCTAGGCTAACCCCTAGATGCGACACGGTGTACTTGATCCCGAAGGGGTCTCATACATGCCTCATAGCATTTCATTGCATTTGATAAGAGAAATAGTACGAAATTAAAATTTTATTTAAAACCATACAATCGAAATACTCATTAAAATCTTTTGAAAGACACAATGGAAGTCTATTGTCTCACATGGCCATCTAAAAACAACATCCAAAACATAAGTAGGGACACAGCCCTTTACAATCGAAAAGTTTAACAATAGTCTTTTACATGAAAGAAAAGAAAGGAAACTTTCAAGTACTTGTCCTCGATCTATGAGGACATACCACTAAGTCTTAAAGAATCTCAAATCCAAGCTTAAACTATAGAGATACCACTCACTTGCCGGAACCTACACTTGTAGTAAAACATGAAGAAGAATGGGTTAGCACAATTAAGTACTAAGTATGATAGCCATGCAAAAACATGCTTAAAACAGATTTTTTGTTTTAAAGTCATGCTTTTATGCCATTTTGATAAAACCTTTATGAATATAAACATAAGAGGCATAGTATTCAAACATAACCAACATACAAGTCATTTCACCACATTAGAACATTAACATCATATAAACCATTATCTTCACATTAAGCCTTCACCTCAAATAACCCTCAAGCTATAGACCTTGTGCAATGTATAGATAGAGTCCCATACCACCACTCACACTAAAGTACCACCTTAAGGTCACCAAAAGTGAACTTACCATTCAACCTTTCCATCTTCACACAATACTCATACATAAGAGACATAAACATTTCATAAGTCATATCATGACATAAGGACCATCACCTAAGACAACTCTAAGTCATACTTGTGCAATGTGCAAGTAGCATCCTATACTACTACTCACACTAAGTACTCATTTGATGTTACCATAGTCAAAGCACATTCATATACAATAAGTCATAACAAGAAAGTAACTCGTAATACAATCCAAGTATAGCATGCATCTTTACACTTAAGCATATAAGTCAACATTCTTCATTAACTTCATTTAGAACACCTTCATTCATTAGACATTAGATCATCATTCTCATTAACTTTAAGATAAGAGGACATTCATACAATAGACATTAAGACTTAGAGAACTCACTATGACCTTCTCAAAGCCTACTCGTGCAATGCATGGATGACATCCCATACTACCACCCATACTTCATAGAACTCCTCAAGAAACCATAAGTCACATCTCACATAATGGGACTAATGGTTTAACTGACATAGACCACGTTAGCTTGATATGGAATCTGGTGTCATGAAACCCCACACCGTAAAGAGGTGGTCTACTTGCCTAAGGAAGACGGGTTCATCTAGCTTAGGTGGATCCACTAGCTAGGACCTATGTGGGAAAATAGTTAAGGGATAAGAAAGATGTTCGTTGAAATCCGGCCTAATGTTGGGAGAACCTCCATATTTCCATATTCAATCGGTTCTTAGCCTACATTCCCATAGAGTAGTTTCATTTACATTACAATAATGTATTAGAGAAGGCCACCAATATTTGGCCTACCGACCCAAAGTACATTACACATGAAAGAGCCACCAACGTTAGGTATACCGCTTCATGGTACATTACATGGATAGCTCATTGACTTCCCTAGAAAGAGCCACCACCATTAGGGCTACCATTTCAAGGTTCATCATTTCACACAAGAAAGGGCCACCACCATTAGGTCTACCACTTAAAGGTTTATCAATTTACACAAGGAAGAACCACCACCATTAGGTCTACCGATCCAAGGTTTTATCATCCCATTAGTTCCTCAACTTCTCATGAAAGGCCATCACCATTAGGTCTACCGATACAAGGTTTAGCCTAGAATGCTTCTTCATTCATTAATTCATTCATTTATGAAAGGCTACCAACATTAGGTCTACCAATTGAAGACATTAAAACATTAAGTCAAGATTCATTCATTATACAAGAGGAGGATACCTAAGCCTACCAATTCAAGATATACAATTCATAGAAGAAAACCCTTCACATTCCATCATCATCATTCAAGAGTGTTAATTGAGAATATGCTTTCAATCACCACACTATTACATTGTATATAATACCATCATACTATCATTGAATTCCAATACATATTCTTCACATCATAATCATACCTTAACCTTCATACCTTGCCTTTCAAGGCCATGGATCACATTCACCCACACACCTTAGATCAATACAATTTGGCAACAGTAATAACATAATTTCAACATTCTATATCCATATACACATAAACAATTCACATACTTCATAATCAATCAAATCCCAATCACAAATCACAACTTAGGAATTTGGGGGAAAACATGGGTTCTAAGAAGAAATCATCTTAATTCATCTTTAAATCCACAATTCATTCATAAATCAATGCAATAAGGCCTTTAGAAATCGTTTTGAACTGAACCCATGCATAGATTGAAATCTTGGGTTTTTGGGGAAACTTTGGAGATTTGAAATCACTTTGAAATTGGCTCCTTGAAATATAATAAGTCAAGGTTGAAGACCACCATACCTTTAAAGGAAGAAATACACGAAAATCCCTTGAAAAACTTGAAGATTTGACCTTGGAAGCTTGAAGTCTTCACCACCAATGGAGGTTTCTAGAGAGAGAACTTTTGAGAAAAGAAGTGGGTTCTATTTTGAGATTTTGAAATAATGAGTTGGAAATAGAGTTTAATACTTTAAAATCTATTAATATACTTTAATTAACCTAAAATAACTGTCGATACACTTAACTAAACAATTAAAGAATTTACGAAACTAACCTTACCTTGGCCGAACCCAAATAGCTTTTGCAGGTGCAAACAACGGACCCCATCCACGGACCGTGGATGGGGTCACGGACCATGTTGTTGAAGCGTGGTTCATGGCTGCAACTTGCATTAAGGGGGCTTGACCTACGGAGGCCATCCACGGGGCGTGGATGGACTTACAGGCACTACTAGAAAATAGGTTTGTTGCAACACAAGAAAAATCATTGCCATAGACTCAAGAGTGTTGCAATTGTATTATGGCAACGGAAAATGGTGTATTGCATATAAGCTTGTTGCGATATGTCTATAGTAACAGTTTTATAGCAACAATTGTAAACAGTTGCAACACACTATCTATAGCAACATTTATTCTTTAGTCTAGGACGACACTTTTCTATGGTTACTGCAACAGTTGCGAACCGTTGCAAACGATCTATCACAACAACTTTATTATACAACTCGGTCTAAGATATTACAATGGTTCTGCTAAACTATTGCAACAGTGTTATTAAGCTATTGCAATAGATTTTTTTAATGGTTATTTCAGGCTATTGTAGCCATTGCGTATATTCTTTATTTTGGCAATAAACTATAATACAATGATAGGAGATATTAAATCAATATGTACTTCAACTAGTAGCATCCATATATTAAAGATAAAAACACATGATCTTGATTTACAATTCAAGAGTTAACATACATTGATGTTCATAAAAATTAAGCCCGAACATAAAAACAGTCCTAAAATGTTCAAGAGTTGGCATTCATTTAAATTCACAAAAAATAGGCAAAAAAGTAAAAATAGTGCTAGAATGTTTGTAGATAATATAGATAAACCAATTCTCTTTAAGTAAGGTCTTCACTGCTTTCATCCCCGCTTTGCCCATTTTGTTCACCTACAATTTCAAAAGGGTCAACAATTAGGAAAGAGGAAGTTCAAAAATGAAAAGGGAAAAGAAGACACACAACTCCTAATTTTTACTCTTTCTGGACATAACCTATACTACCACATAAATTTTTTTAAAAAGAAAAATACAAGTTACTGATTTTGTAGTTTGGAAGGGAGCAGAGAATTACAATAATCTGGACTTACCAAAGGAGGACCGACTATTCAAGAACAACAAGTAGATTAAAGATATAAGGGGCCATGATGAAAATAACTCACAGGAAACCAAGACTCTAAGTGATAGTACTAACATCTCGTAGAAGCTCTAACTGTTCATGAGGAGGAGCCAAACCTATCAGGAAATAACTCGAAAATATAGCTATAACAGTGTACACGGATGAGGACAGTTTAGCAGCCAGTAAACACTTAAGAAGAATTAGCACCAGGTGAAGAAGCTGAGAGGTAACAACTAAGTCAGGAACAAATCAGTTAGCTAACTACACCAAAAGCATTGCACTTGAACAACATAACTCAATCCATTACCATAGTTTTCAAGCTCTCCTCACCAAAGGATGCAAGACATTGAATTCCGATAAATCACAAA
>JAJOOF010010393.1:0-22774 GCA_029582545.1 Solanum lignicaule | reverse complement strand
TATATATATACAACTTTTTTGAATTGACCAAAAAGGTTGTTGTCCTTGGAATTAATTAGAAGCCTTATGGTGCTCTTTCGAAGAAGCCGCGCGCGCTAGCCAGCACTGTCGACCAGTGGTGTATAATCCTTTTTGGCATGATACGATATGCAAATATGAGATTACGTTTTCATGCACGCAACAAAATCAAACCAACCTCAAGGTTGATGCATGCAAATCGTAATCTTGTGGATTTTGTCACATGTCACGGTGATTTTTCTATGCACTGATAATATAAAATATATTTACATATTTATAAATGTCACTTCTTAAGCTAGCTTTTGAATTTGAGTTAAGTTGCATAGTTCACTTCCATATCACTCTATTTAATATCATTAATTAGTAAAAAAAGATCATTGCATCATCTATATTTATAACATGGAAATTTTCATTTTGGATAGCCTCGCTCACGAGAACCATTACCTATTGATCGTGGAAATACTTGCATTGTGAGTTGTTTGGAAAAATGAAAGGAGGGTAATCAAGAATTATATGTTGATCAAAATCAAATCAAAAAGTGTAAAGTGAGTTCTTGTAGTATAAATTGTACAACACATAACAATAAAAACAGCTTTTAATGGCAATACATATACACATTAATAAAATGTGTTAAATTTTTTATCGATATTAATTAATTGTTATTGGATTAAATGTTACTATAGACTTTAGTGACAATTACAAACAGCGTTAGTAAAATACTTTTGTATAAAAGAACAAAAAGAAAGTTGCTCGATCTAAAAGGGACAGGCTTTACTATTTCTTTTCTACTTTTCTTTATTGGGTCATAAGGTTGACCAAATTAGTATGAAAATATAGACTGGTCAACGGACAGAGATTGACTTTTGGTGGCTACTCTATATATACATTACTGTAAAGCCAAAAATACTCACTGAAACGCGGCTTTATTTTAGAAAAGTATGTATTCCAATATGGCAAATGTTAAAGTTTGAACTTACAACTAATTAGACAAACTTAAGAATCCAGTGCATATAGGCTATAATTTAGTGATTTTGGTAAAGTTAAGTGATTCTTTTCTTATTAAAGATGGTTTTGTAAATAAAACAGAAAATAATCATCTATAAAATTAACCCGTTACAAACATCTGTATTGACAAGAACTTTTGGCTTGACCTTTATATATATTTATATACACCATGATTTGTTATATCACAAAGAATTGTAGATATTACGTACATAATCAATGAAACTTGTGCGAGTAGATTTATTTGAATAATATTTGATTTTGGGGCCAACTTGTTCCACTAGCTAGACTACTAACTAAATTATGCAAAAGCAATTAATGCTCTCTCTCGCGATATATCTATGGTCTATTTGCTTTCAAAATTACTAAAAATTTCAATCCCGCCATTCATGCTCATTGCATGATATTGACGCGACCGCGTCAACAAGCACAACTATATATAGATATAATTCTTTTGCTCTACCCAGGAGGGTTGTGACTGAGTGGTAAGTACTCATTCATCCTTAATTCGAGGTCTCAGATTCCGAGTCCCCTTGGTACGGACTCATATATATGTGCGTGTAAAATGGGCAAGTTGATTATAAATGAGCAGATTATTGACGCCCAAAATTAAAGTTATTTGAACTCAAATTAGTTAAAATATTAAAATATAGGTCACAATCCAACCCGCTCAACTTTTACTAAGTTTAATTGTTTTATATGTTCTTCTATAAAACTTTTAGTATCTAATAAAATTATTTCTTTTTTTACTTTGGCTATATAACATATCAAATTTTTAAAAATGACTTTTTGATAAGATTTCTAGTGAGTCAATTTGGACTACATTTGAATATATATATATTGTTTATATATTGGTTGTTTTTAGTTTAAGTGATTTAATGTGTGATTGTTTATATTTTTTACAAAAAAAGATAACAATAAACGGTAAAGACATTGTTCGGTAATTTCTGCTACATTTCATAGGAACAAAACTAAATTGCACATGTTTTACCAAAAGGAACAATTTTTAATAATGCAATGGTTAATTAGAGCAACTTTCACATATAGCAAATACAAAAATTATATTGGTATGCTATAGCTATAGTTTACATAATTGTGCTCCATAGCAAACTTTATATGTATATTTCGTTATACATATATACAAAAGAAGCAATTGTATAATTTATTTCGGTATACATATACAAAAGAATCAATTGTATAATTTGTGTTTGTATAAAGCGAGAAAAGAGAAAAAGACAAGAAAACTGGGCAGGGAAGATCTGTATTTGTATAATCATAAGTGTATAGGACGAAAATATATGTATTTGTATTAGTATATACAATTTTCTCCCGCTTTATACAAACACAAACGCAATGTATACATTTGTGTTTGTATAAAGTGAGAGTGGCGAGTGAGAGTGACGAGCGAGATCTGGGAGAGGGGAGAGAGAGGAACGAAAATATATGTATATATACATTTTTCTCTTGTTTTATACAAACACAAACGTATTTTATACATTTGCGTTTGTATAAAAGCGAGAGAGGCGAGGGAGAGACTGCCGAGAGTGGCAAGCGAGATTCACCAGGGAGAGAGGCGAAATAGCAACAGTTTGCTATGGGTACAATTAAATCAAAGAGAAAAGATACAAAAGGGAAAACAATAGTATTGCCAAAAAAAATAAAAAATGATTTACTATTTGAGAATGTAAAGAAGTAAATAAACGATTAAAGTAAGAAAAATTAATATAATGTACGTATACGATTAAAAAAGTAATTTACTTATACAAAATAACTTCTCCTCTTATCGAAGGATAGATCACCCTGTGTTTTACCCCTACCTGTTTTCTAACTAAAAGAATATTATATTCCTACCAACCCAATGCAAATCCCTTCATATTTTCTGGTTAAATAGTACTATTCTTTTCCGTAAATGTTGAAAATATAAAAATACATATATAACATGGCAATGATGTAAGGTATGTATAAAATTATTTTTAAATACACATATATCATGGGAAAATGTAAGGTATGTGTGTGGTATAAATATTATACATCATTTACACATGATATACTACAAAATATTTAAAAAATGTATATTGTGATTATACACTGTAAAACATATAGAATACAAAAATATTATACATATGGTATTGTAACACCCCGTATTTTACATGTACAAGTCCTACACATATGGAACTTGATTTAGCTTGGTGGTATAAGTAATGAACTTGATTTCCTAGATGAATGGTGACAATAAAGAAGCTATAAGGGTAACTCCCGTACATTGCAATATTGCACGATCAAGTGAACGTCAAATTTTAGAAGTATTTAAATTCTGGATCGAAGGGCTATATGTAAGTCTAAAAGTTAAGGTGATCAAGTGTATATAAATTTTGAGTTAAACTAAGGAGATTACTCTCGGAAAACGAATAAAAGAGTTGAGGTGCTTGTTGGACTTTATAAAGCTAGCAGGTGTCACTTACTTGCTTAGCTCAAATGGGCTAGGTAGATGGGGAAGATTAGTTCATGCATTAGTGGGCTCACTTGAGGCCCAAATTAAATAAAAAGGAAAAGGGAATGGAGATGAGGCCTCACACCAATCTGTCCAAGTCCAACTACTTGAGCCCAATAAAGACTAAGGCCCAAATTAAGGGTATAATTCTTGCCCATGGCTTAATATTAGAAAGGGGAAAGATTGCAGCCCAAGATGAGTACATAAAGGGTCCATTTTGTGTATATATAATTTCATGCAGGTGCATCACCTACTTGGACCAATTTGACAAATTAGTGGCTGATATTAAAACTTAAGAGGTGGGGAAAAGTAAGACCATTATAATCCCCAAGTTGCTGGCCATTTCCTCACTTTTAAGAATAGATAAAAATCAGATTTCTCTCTAAGTTTCTCCTCTCTCTTTCAAAGCATAGCAGCAGCCACAAGTTTCCTAGGGTTCTTGGATAAACCCAAGCCCTTGCAAGGTAAGATAAGTGGAATTACTAATGGATTTAGCCTAATTCTCTCATGGAATGCTAGATAAACATGTTAATTACTTAAGAACAAGTAGAGGACTGAATCTGTCAAAAGTTTAATTGCTCACTTTCCTTTGTTATTGAGAAGTTTTTCTCTTTTCCTTTGGCGTATGTGAAGGGAAGCTCAAGTTATTGAAGAGTTAAAATTAAAAGAAAAACGAGTTATAAGAATTAAGGTAAAGTGACTGCCCTATCTTTGCCTTCCTTAAACACGAGTCTAAGTATGATATTTTAAGTGTATTGTTGATAAAAACTCATGGGATGATAATGGGAAACTATGGTTTCACGTCCTCTATTGTATGTTGGATTGCTAGGACTGTTTTTGGGATAGGTTGATGTATAAACATATTAGGGACAACTTGGTGGATATCTGGAAAGGGTGTAAATTGTTGATATTGAAATATAGTTGTGTAGTGTACAAATGGAATAAAAGAAGGCAGGAATTGAAAGAACAACCTTAGTTTGGTAATTACGGGTTTGCTGCCCAAGCATTATTGTTAAGTGAGATTGGACTGCCTAAGCATGTTTAGTAACTACTAATACTAGTTTATCACATACTCTATTGTAGATAAGTATTTGAAAAGAAAGAAAGGTACTTCAAGGTAACTACAAGGTGTTACAACAAGGTATGTAAGGCTTTTCGATTTCCTACTAATTGGCATGAAATCTAGACTCGTCCTCGACACATAGAGGCAGCCTACCAGCTCCAACACGACTTATGACCTTGTTCTCACTCTTTAACATGTCTGCACGTTCCAATACATGTTCATTGTCAAATCTGTACATATACATTGAATACCCGACATGAGTTCTCCTTTTAACTAAATAAGGTCCATATGTTATTTCAGCTCCTATGCATTTCACTAATTGTGTAACTACTCTCTACTTTGTTGTTTTTGCATTATATGATTATTATATGTCACTTTTGACTACATAGTCCTACAACTCAAAAATGCTATGACCACCAAAAGAATCATCTCAAATGTTAATGGAAAGATATTAAATGAATCTGTTTATTGATGGGTGGTATCCCAGGGGTTAAAGGAAAGCCTAGCATGGGTCAATCCCAATATTACGGGTGGTATCCCAGGGATTAAAGGAAAGCCTAGCATGGGTCGATCCCGATTTATATGTCTACCACTGATCAGCTGGTCATTTGTATTATATGTTGTGCACAGAGTGTAAAGTAAAGAATGATAAAGTAAAGAAAAGAATGTAAAGTACCTGATTCCATAATATGAGAAAAGGTGGTCTTGTATTCTTTGTAAAGTACCTGATTCCATAATATGAGAAAAGGTGGCCTTGTATTCTTACATTGGTATCTGATTTCATTTGAGTTCTTATTTCACATACAGTACTTTATGCCTTACATACTCAGTACAATCTCCCGTACTGACGTCTCTCTCAGGGGACCTGCAATTCATGATATAGGTACAGGAGCTAGTAGATCTCCCCAGTAGGAGAACAGGACATCCAGCGGCTATTGGTGAGCTCCAGGTTGATTCGGGGCTTTCCGAGTCTATAGCATGTATTTTGGTATTATATAGTAGCTGAGTGTAAGGCGGGGCCTGTCCCGACCTTAATCCCATAATGTTTTATCATTTAGAGGCTTTGAAGACTATGTATAGTGAAGTGTGGTTGTGCCTCGTGTCTTAGACATCATGGTCCTAACGGTCAAGTCATGTGCACTTTCTTTTGGCTTGTTAATACTGTCTACTTTCATGAAAACATGTTACCCACTATGGCAGCACCTTTAAATGTTCATAGATAGAGCATGATTACAGGTTGGTCCTCCCGAGCCTTCTCGGCAACGGGTGCCGGTCCGCCTTAATGGGATTTTGGGCGTGACATGTATAGCATTTGAGTCAAGGGTCTATCAGAAACAACATCCCTACCCTGCAATGATACGAATAAGGTCTGTGGAATTATACTGCCTATCTTGCTGTTGGTATAGCAAAAAAATATCTTCAGTATATACACTATAGAATGACAGTGACTATAGCAAACAAGCATCTGGTGAAGGATCATCTAATGGGCCCAATAGCATGTAAGCCCAAGAGATTCGGACTATATCACATGTAGGAATTTTGTGAAGAATTTGGCGAATAGCCACTTTTTGGACCGTTGATTAAGTTTTAACTATCACATCAAAACTATTCATTGTTTAGCAACTTTTTCACACAAAAAATAAAATTACTCAACATAGTTTGGTAAAATTCAAAACTTTTAAAGGTGATACTCCAATATATTATGCTAAAGTTCCAAGACAATTTTTGAAGCAAAATTTGTGTTTGTAAGTTTTATAGCGAGACTTATTTGAACTTTGGTATGCAATCTCATATAGAAATTGAAACCACAATAGTCTTAATTTTCGACAAATCTTTATCAGTTATCAATATTTTGTTGCACAATTTGTCATTCAAATGGGTTGATTTTTAATATTCCCCCTTGAGAAATCAAACTTATTCCTAACAGGGCATAAGTTCTTTCGGGGCGTAGGGCGCTGGGTATAACTTATTAACTTGTAATAAAGTATGATGTGAAATCGAAATAAATTGTCTCGAGGGAAAAACGTTTAAAACCAACACAAAATAGGGATGGAAGTGCAAACGATCCGGTATGAAACTAATACTCCCCAAAATTTAGATATGAAACTTAAAAAAATAAAATAATTTAAGTATATTTTTGACACTTCATTCTAAATAAAAATGAACTACAGAAGCATATCATAAATCAATCTAGTCGGTTCTTAAAAAGTTCAAATTTTTTTTTTGTCCAAGTCAAAATGTGCTTCACCCCTTAGCTTCAAAGGCTTCCATGCTCGTTAAAGTTGATAAACATTATGAAAATTCCTTTTCTTTTCCATATATTAATATTACCATCTTTCATGTTATAGCCATTCATAGTTAGGACTTCAAATAGATTACGATTTAGCAAGAAAGCAAAACCAGGAAAAACTATATGCACCTCTAAATAGTTTCATGTCAAACTTTCTTTGCAACTCGTAAGAAAGTAGCAGCAGAAAGGACGCAAAGCAAACCTGCAGCAATCTCGAGGAAATTTGCAGAGCAAAAGCAGCATCTGCTACAGCTAACAGTGAGAACTCTCAAGTTAATACTGCTAATGTTAATCTTTACCAGAAAGCTAAGCATCATAGTCGAAAAATAGAAACATGATTTCATCTCTTACAAAAAGGCATTTACATGTGCAGGAAGCGATCTCCTCCTAAAAACCCCAAAATGAGATCTAGCCCTCCCCATACACAACAAAAGACAAGGTCAAGCCTGCACATGATGGGTAAGAAAGTGCAGTTTTCACTGATATGGAGTGAAACTATCTTTTTACAAAACACCGTATTTACAAGTCTGAATCATAACTTCACCGCTTGAAATTAAACCTCACTTTGACTAAGAATTGCAGCTTTACCTGCAGAACACAAAAATTCAAAGCAGTCAGTGTTCATCTATCATTCATGTCCCCACCCCCACAACTGAAGAATGTCATGAAAGAAGTTTGAACATGATATAAAAATATGTATAATTGTTAAAAGATAAAGCTCCTAACTGATTTCTGTGCACACAGCTATTAGGCGACCCTGACATCAAAATGTGAAATAATTGAACTACTACTCTCTGTATCAAGTAAGAAACTGCTTTAACAGGGTTAATTCATTACAAGGTTCCTTGCTTTATGTCGGTGGCAAAAAATTCTGATGTGCACGAAATACATAAACCTACTCATTTATAGGAAAGAAGCAAAAGTAAATAACCCTATAGTTCATCCAATTCATGGATAGAGTTGGTGTTGCATCAAACAAGAATAGATGTTGGATACTCTCAAAGGTTTATCGAACACTATCAAGAAACAAACCAAATGTTGATAAGAAATCTTACTTGGGCAGCGTCATAGACGATGTATTCATTGTACAGAAGCTCAGAGTTCTTAACATTTGATGTTACTGGTTTTCCACACGGAACCACAACTTCATCCCTCCAGTTTACAAACTCTGATCTCTCAGGTACTGTCTTGCCAAGACCCTTAGTAGAGTGCTTCCCTTTAGGAGGTTTGTCCATATACTACATGGAAGCCAAACAAAGACGCAATAAATACCATAAGTAGCCAGGTAATTTAAGGCAGACATAGAGAGATAGGACAACACGCTGAATGAACAAAATAACAGCAGTATGGTATGGCAATCCTACTGTATTTACTCACCTTGGCTGCCTTTAGCTCATAAACCTCACCTAAAGCAACTTCACTGAGAAGCATAAACCCAACAGGATTCTTGCAATCAGTGAAGCAATATTGTGCACTTTTACTGACCATATCAGCAAAGTATATTCCCTTTCCAAACTACAATGTAGGTAAAGACATTGCACATCAGATAGGTGTAAAGCTTAGTAAATGCCTTGATATACGGACAAAAGAGTAGCTAAGAAACAGAGGTCAATTCAAAAAGTACAAAATGTTAAGGGGCAGGTGATACCATGTACCCCGTAGCAGGGGCTTCTGGAGGAGCAATTCTTAGTCCTTGGCTAAGTATACCCACAAAGTTTGTCAAACGTGAACCTGAAAAGGATTTCGATGCAGTTAAATTCTCTTTTTGTAGTTTAATAATAGTCTCATAACCTTAAATTTCAAATACAATGTAAATTGTGAGCCATTCAACTGATAAATCCTCCCGTTGACATGTCGCCTTGATGTGTGTTTAAACTTACCATGCCATAGAAGCATTCTGTTCTTCAGTTTCTCTCTGCAGGGTTTAAACTTGTCAAATTCCCCTTTACGTTCGAGAGAAAATACTTCTTCCACTTCTAGAACCCAGTCCTGAGAAAATTGCAAACATTAGCATATACCCTTTTTTTTTTTTTCAAAAAGTTGAAAAATATAAAACATGTCTTTTTCAAATCGCTTCAATAAGAAGGTAGATAGCTAAAGGTTTTAAAGACCGCAGGGAGAGGATTCAGTTGCATCTATGCCGGTAGTGCTCTCACCACCGCCAGCCAAAGTGTGCTTATAGATCCATTTTGGGTTTCCAGAAGTACAAAACACAAAAAGATTGAAGTAAACAACTAGCAAAGTCCTGGGGAAAAGACGGTTAGAGGAAGGGGGAGTCACGAGCCCACCTTATGTGTAGGAGCATGAGTATTTTGGAGATACTTTTCAATAACTTGATAATCTTCACTTTGATGAGGAAGTGGAGATATATCACACTGTAGCTTCTTATATTTCTCATCCAGCGAGTCATCATTGTCAATGTCAAAGCCAACAAGTCGTGAAGCTATTTCAATGTCCTGAAGAGCTTCCAGCATTTTTATCTGTCACCAAATACACGGGCATAAGTTAGATGGTATCCTGGCACCCAAATGAGGTTTGCTAGAAGAGATGGTGAGTTAAATATCCAACAGCAGGTTAGCCAAAGAAACAGCAACAAGTGGGATGTTGAAGAGGCAGATATCTCAGTCAGAGCATGTCCTCTTAACTCACTCCATGAACTTACTACATAAACTTAAAAGAACTCTTACAGATTTAGCAATTAGTCTTGTGATTAATACCAAAAGATGAGGAAACCTAGCATTTCAAACAAGTAATGCATGATCTTTAAAAATGTGAAAAGAAAAAAAGAAAGCAATTATAAGCAATTTCTAAATGAACTCAGTTGATAAATATGGCTCAATCTTTCTACAGATCATTAAGTGTTGCCGTCTTACCCCCTAGACCAACGTCCTTGGGGCTCATCTGAATCATAACTTAAATTTCATACAAAATATCTTCCATTTCAGCCTTGAGTCAAGATTACAAGATGTTTCTAATGGGAAGGAAATCAAGACAGTTTCACCTAGTCAAGTGGACTCTGGTGCTACGGGAAAAATAAATAGAGGGTGATTAGATATACAAACCAAATACAGAACAAAAGCCTACTATACAAATGGTTATGGAGTTGTGCAGAAAAGGAGGAACGGTGGGAAGATGTTATAAAAACAAGATATGGAATGGAAAACCAGAGTGCTCAAACCGGTCTTAAGACCCAAGACATGTGGATGCATGAAACAAACTTAAGGACCGGGGTGAGTTCTGACTCTCATCAGAATGAAAATTGGAGATGTGAAGAAAGTTAGAATGCAGCAAGACATGTGGATGCATGGAAACACTTTAAAAGATACTTCTCGGATCCATATAGTATCGAAGATAATCCCCACTGAACTGTTGCTGAATGGTATAGTAATGAAGTTTGGAAATAGTGTTTATAAGAAACTTACAAGACAGGGAAATGGGAAGTATCACTCTTATACTGACAGAATTGGAAAAGGTAGAATTGGATGTGGAGAAAACAAATAGATTGCAGTGGTTGTGTGGTGATAGTTGTGCGGTGGATGTGGTTGTTGGTAGTGGTTATGCAATGAAGGTGGGTGGTGGAGGTGGTTGGCGGTGGTAGTTGTGTGATGGAGGTGGTTGGTGTTGGCGATGGGCTGATGGCTAGTAATGGTGGAAGTGGTTGGTGGTGATGGCTGATGGTTTGCTGGTAGTAAGTGACGTTGGTGGTTGTGATGTCGAGGCCGACGGTAGAAGCTGGTAGAGGCAACCGGTGGTGGTTGCGGTGGTGGTGAGAAACAGAATAGCAGTAAAAGGTTACGTTAAAGGAACTTTTAAGGGAAGGTGTTAATGATTTCAAGACTTCGTATAAGATATGAACGATTCAAATCTATAAGAGCTAATAAGTGGTAGCTGAAAAAAAGAAAATGTTAAAATCTAGACTCAGATTTAGACCACCTCCATTAAGTGGAAATAAATAAGCCTCAAGATTGCAAGGAGATACGGCAGTTGGTTAAAAAAATTTAACTTGATGGCGATCCTCAAAAACCTAAGATGGCACAACACAGCTGGCAGAGTGGTTGCCAAATCAAACAGCACTGATATCAAGTAAAGAGGTTTCACCTTCAACTTAAAATCATCCTCATCTTTAATAACATGAGGATGAATAGATGGTATGACTGTGAAAAAGCGATTGCTTGCATCAACAAGAAGGGTCTCCTTGATAATTGGATCATGATTCCCGCTAAACAAATTTTGTATCTCTGTTAATGCCTCAAAACCTAAGTACCAGAAACATTATCAGGAACAAGTAAGCAGATGAGCTTAAACACCACATAAATAGACAGAGGAGATACCCAATAGAAGTAGAAAGCTGAGCAAATGTACCTTTTTGGATATTCCTTTTACTCAGCTTTCCTAGTGGCATCTCCGACATATTTATCTCAAATTCCATCATAGCAGCCCTGCATCACTTGTGGGTTCAGCTGCATTTCTTAAACATACAAGGAGTTCAACAGTGAGATTTTATTTAACCTGTATGTCTCAACATTAAAGAGAATCTTCATCAGCTCCATCAATGGAGGGGCAAGTTTGCTGTTTGTGTCATTGAAATTACTCTTAGAGGTGGGTTTTTTGTCAACCCCATAATCCTACAAAGTAAATCATTTTGAAAACCTGAGTACTTGGTGAAGGTTCTTGACGTTTCTATAGCACAAAAATAATAAAATTAAGGTGTTATTAGAGAAGAACACTAGGGGTGCAACCCAAAAAAAATATATATATGTTTAAAGACTTGAGGGGAGAGGAGGTGGCTAACAATATCCAGAGGATAAAATCTGCCAGGTTGCTTCTGAAAATTTTTCTTTTGTTCCCATGCTTCCCATGAGTTCCCAGTCTTCTCAAGAAACAAACGCTTAAAATGTTGTATTGCATCTGATCTAGACATCTCCTCTAACTTGTTTCCTCCAATTTTCTCATTTCCAACGCGACCCCATTTGCGAAAAACATAACAGTCTGACCCTTTGTCCTCTTCAATAATTTGAAGGATGTAGTAACTGCAAATAACAGAAACAAAAAGGTCAAACTACCATATGATCAAACAAAACCAGGAACTCACATGGGCAAAGTTACAGATAGAAATCATTCTTTCCACTATAATAATAGAGCTACTTTATAAATTGAAGAGGTTTGACTACCTCGGCAGCATGGAAAACCGAGCTATTTCCAAAACCAAATTATATTAAAAGAATATCCTAATACTCATGTAGATGTAGAGATATATTCATTACTTTATAAATTCAGTTTAGGTAAATTCAAACCAGGGGCAAATTTATAGGCAAAGATTGGGGCTCGTAAACCCATAGGTATTTTATGTATATATTTTCTAAAATTAATGTAATATTATCTGTTGGCACCCATAGGACCCATGTTACAAGAAGATCAAGGACTAGAGATCAATTCCCCCTAAATATATTTTTCCTTCTTTTTTTAGAAACCTAGATTAGTGATGCAGAAAGACCAAAAGTGAAACACCTATTAATACCAGAGACATCTCAATTAGTGATGCACAAAGACCAAAAGTGAAACACAGAATAATGTACGAAAAGAGAAGAAAAAGACAGCTACTAGATTGCTATTGCATATTTCAGAGGAAAAAATATGAATACATCACCTATTAATACCACTTGAGAGGTCTGACATGTTTAAAGTCGTATTATAAATGCTGGTCTTGTCCTCAAGAATGTGTCCTGTATCTTGCAATCTGGATGACTCATGAACCGCACTCCTCCCTTTTACTTTGACAGTTTTCATGCTTTGAGTCTCACCATTAGCTTCTAATTTATACAAGTCAAAAGGAAGTTTTTTCTTTCTGTTGATACTATCCACCAAATAATCCTCCCTGACTACTGGCACTTTCAGTCTCCTGTCAGAATGAAGCAGCTAGAAATGAAGAATTTGACAGGGTAAAATGTATTGTTGCAACCTGCAAGGTGTTACCTGGCCTTCTTTATCTCTGAATCTTGATCATTCCACGTCCCTATTACAACTAAGCAATCTGTGTCTGCAAGTTCAAATACTTCTAACGTTTAGAATATAACAAGGACTGACAAATTTTAAACCTAAATTCTAAGACTTTAAGGCACCTTTCTTCAACTTGGCATGCACCTGTCCACCAGCTTCCTCAATTTTGCTCTTCCAGTTCTCCTATTAAATTGAAAATAGTGTATTAATAAGCTGGAAAAAATCACACAGATGGAAAGAGTATAACCTCAAATACTCAGGAGTGACCCACTAGACCAAAGAGAAATTGGGGAAAAAAGAAGGAAAAGTCTTACCCTGGAATCTCTGGACAATCCTGTCAAAGCAGCTGTTAGATCCCCTAGGTTTTCACCCTTGGAAGACTGAGACAGCCCACTAGCAGTCTGGCTCACAGTTTCCTTGCAGGGTGTAGCCGGAAGCAATATCCTTTCTGGTTTTTTTGACTTTTGTCCCTTATACCACTGAATAGAAATAACAGTTCAATAATTTTTACAATTAAAGAGCAGCATAAACATTGATCCATACCTCTAATAAAAGTTTAGGCTAAAAGGGAATCTTTAAAGTGCTGCTCATACTTATGTATCAGATTTTATAATTTGTTAACCATGTACCTTGAGAAGAAACTCGTTGCTGTTTTTTTCAGGAATTTTCCATTTTCCTTTATCACGTTTTATGTCAATGACAGAGTATGAACACTTGCTCCATTCTGACAAATAGCCATGGCATCTATACATGCCTCCAGAATATCGAAGGTGTCCTGAACAAAGGGGACATTTGGGGAGCGCTCCAAAATGCATCGCATCGGCACTGGATAAAGCCAAGAAAAAGAAAAAAGAAATGTATGAGTGCGGCACAAAAAATCCATCCAACATTGCATACTTATTTTGCATTCAACAAACAAAGAAATCCAAAAGGAAGAAAAGGTGACATTGAACAATGGATATAGGGAAAACTAAAAGAGGGAAAGGAAGCCCACATCACTCAAGATCCAAGACTATACTAGTACAAACTACACTAAAGTTGGCAATTGAGAAGAAAAATACTGGATGCATCATAAGTGACCAATGCCACATCTAAGATATATCTGATTAACCAGCAGAAAAACCACACCAGCTATCTCGAAGATCAAGCTCTGATCCTGAAGATTCCTGATCATTAGCTTCAAGCATCTCTCGCAACTCTCCTGTACTGACATGCTTTTTGAGATCATCTTTGAGTGCCCATAGGGCTTTAGTCTGTGCCTCCAGTTGGCTCTCCAGCTCAGATTCTTTGGAGAGTTCATCCTTCACATTGTCAATGTTTCTGTCAACCACTTTTTTGCCAGTAGAAACATCAGCTTCAGCTTTAGCAAGCTTTGATTTCTCGCTATTGTTACTGGGTTTTTTCCTTTTAGCACGAGCCTTAGATGTTGATTCCTGTGCTAGTTCCTCCTTGGGATCAGTTTTGTTACCTAAGACAATTGTCAAACACATTAGTTGCTAAAGAGGGCAGAAAAGAGTATTCGACCACAACAGTGATGTGCAATCAACAGAGCAAAGATCTTATTACCCGTCAATGTAGAACTCTTAAACAGGGATAGAACAGCTGCCTGATCAGCAGCTGAGAGGCTATCCCAATTATATAGCTTTTCAACCTGGGTAGTCAAAGATATTTCAGAGAAACACTTCGCATGATACCATGCCAGCGACTTAGCACGTTGACCTTCGGGTTTTGATGATATGCGTACCTAACACAGATAGCAAGTATTTAAGAAAATATAGTGCTCTGTCCATTTTATCTTTATTTTATGCTTTATGAGCAGGTGATATGATATTCAAAGCTCTGACAATGTTACAGATCTGCATACAATCTTTTAAACTACATCATTTGTCATTTAATTTTGAGAAAAAAACTTGTCTCATGCCTAGATATTAGTCTTTGTATAAAATAACATTTTCTCTAAAAAGTAAAGAGAAAAATGACCCAAGAAACACATACTGTTCAGGTGCTTGCACCAAAAAGAACAGAGGCCCTGATGATTTATGGCAATGTTCAACCAAGACTAACTAATAATCCCCAGGAAAGGAATCACGGCATATTCAGAATTTAACAAAGAATTAGTAGTAGTAGTAGTAGTAGCTAAGTAAAGCATACTAAGTGACAAAACCAACCTCCCCTTTAACAATCTTTTGGTTGCAGTGCCGACAGGAAGCACGGGAGGCTGGAGATACTTCAATACCACATTCCACTGCAGCCACAGTAGGGATGTTTGAGGATCCACCAACCTGTACATATTCCCTTATCTTCTGCTGATCCTCCCACCGCAACTGGTCAACCCCTTCAACATCTTCAAGGCTAACACCAAAATGCAAGTCAATGGAAAATTAAGTTCTTTCTAGTATCACCAAACCACAATTTAACATTAATATTTGGAAATGGAAACGGCATACGATTTTATCTGTTTTGCTTTCCTCAAGATGCAGTTAGCATGATGCCACATCTGAATCAAAAAACAAGAACCAATTAAATGGACAAAAAGTGGAGTGATAAAAGGAAGATCAGTGACAACATAAAGCAAAACTTAACTAAAAGCTTGTAAACAAGGACGAAAAATTAAAAATATAACAGAAACAAATCTTAAGATTCTTAACTCATTAGCAATGAGTATCATAAGGGAACCTATGATACCAAATTTACCAGTAGAATAAGAGCTACATGCCCCAGCAAGTGGTGGTGTTTGAGGCATCAACTAACAAACTAATTTTTTTTAAGGGTCTTCAGATCTCAAGAATCAGCAGGACATAACACATATAGGACTGATAATCATACTTCCATCGATAGCATACATATACCGTTTGTCTCATGTGTAGTTGAAATTTCCCTGTTACCCTAGTGGATTAACAAACAAAACTACAATGGAAGCAACTCATATCAACTTGTGCTTCGGTTATCGCATTATTTTGTTGTATTTATCATTCCTTTGTTGTTGTTAAATGCTATATAATGTTTTCCCTATTATTTGCTATGTCTTCTCGGCTTTTGTATTTTCTTTTTCAAACTGCTTTCATTACTTGAGTCAAAGGTCTTTAGTAAAGAGCCGCTCTACCTCCATGAGGCAAGGTTAAGGTCCGCATACACCACTGAGTATGTTGTTGTTGTAACCATCCACCGAATTTCTAATTCTAACAATAACTCACCAAGTCAAAATAGTGCACACAAGAGTGAGTTTCACCATAATGTCTACCTTTCCCTATCCTAGAAAATTGATCATGTCCCCATGAAGTGTATACCCACATCAAGCATGTGAAAAACGAAATGGGAGAAACCCACACAAGACAAAAAAAAGAAAAAGTAAACAGGCAAAAACTTCCAGAAAATTACTTTAGAGAAGAAAAAGAAAACAATAAAATAGGCATGGAAAAGGTCCAAAGTGAAAAGATATTCAAAATAGAAAAGAAAGAGATGAATTTCAAAACAAACACTGCAAGGTGAAAAATTGGAAAGGGAAATTGAGACATACCGGCATTAATCCATCAAAATGAGTGGATTGGACCATTTTTCCAATTCTGAAAACTTCTTTGTCAATAATACTTTTGCAAGTTTTGCATGCTGAACGCGATGATTTTGCATACTCAGCTTTCCATGGCTTCGGAGGATTCGCCATTTCCGCAACAATTTGCTCTTTTGGGTGTTTGTATATTCGTACCTGCTTAGCTCTCTCTGTGTGTCGCTGTTAATGCAGATTATATATGGGGAAATAAGAGTGGCGTCACACTCACCGGAGTGACGAAAGGGGAATTTCTTGAATCTTTAAGCTTGTCTGAGAAGCTTGTGGCATTGCTCTATTCTACTGTGGACCTAATGGGCTCTATTTGAGCCCCAAAACCCTCTTTCTTGTTTAAATTTTTTTTTTTTTTTTTTTTGTTTTGTAGGATCAGATATTTTGTCTTTCGATTATTTTGGTTTCGTGAGGGTAATTATCTAAAGAAAAAATTACTTGGATAGGTACCTATTAATAAATAATTACTGATTTTAGTGATAGTTTTTATTTATTACCATTTATAGCAATACATAGCAATACTATATTAAATATGCAATATGTATTAAAAGTTAATTATGTATGCAATATATATGTATTATAACTGTTTTTTTAAAATATATTATGCTTGTTTAATTTGGTAAAAAATCGACACATTGTATTATAAGTATATTAATATGTGTGATAAATGTATTATCCATCAATAAAACTTGTATTATATGTGAATAATAAATTGTTTTTTGTAATATGTATTAAAACTGTATTAAAAGTGATCAAGTGAAAAAAAAAAATGTTATTGCTATAAATGATAAATATTTTTTTAATATAGTATATTTATGTAACTTTCTCTTATCTAAATTCTATTTATTTAGGAGTTAATTATTTAGATACACTTTAGTTTACAATATTATGTATCCTATCAGATTTTGACACATTCTGATACATGTATCTCGGATATATGAGGTCAAATTTATGTGTAATTTATTTTTAAATACGTTGTATTCAAGTAAATTCGCTTGCATCTAGATTTCTTTCGCCAATTTTGTTTTTCTCTTATCTCGCTCACCACTCTCCCATGTATTTGTTATCTCAGATACGTGTGAATCACTTCAGATACACGTAACTAGTGTGATTCACATGTATTTTGGGAACATAAGAATCTTGCTCGCTTCTTTCCTCAATCTCACTAGTCTTTCTCCCTATTTTTGCGTATCTGATATCAAAAATATATGTATCTAAGTGTAAGATAGGTAGGAAATTCTTAATTAGTGGTAAGCTACTTAATTTTGAAAGTATATACGGTAACAATCTTGAGTTAGCAACAATAAAGGAGCTTGTATTTTATTTTATTTTTTGAAAACAGACCAACATTTAAAATTTTATAATCAATTCTCCCGTATATGAGATATTCCGTGATAAATGTATATAAAATTAACAAAATATTGTGTATATATTATGTTATTACGTATAGAAATTTTTAAAAATAAGATAATATTTTAAAAACAATTTTGGTCATCCTTTTAAAGAATGAAAACTTTAAGAAAGCGTTCGTGCACAAGATCTCATATTAGATTTAGGAGTTCTTGGTTTTAATAGATAAAACATGACCATTTAATGTTTTATTAATTTAGTAAAAGAAAATAGAAAATGAAATGAAGGAGGAAATAGGAAACTACAAATAAAGTCTCGTGATTCTATACTCTTTTTAGGTTATTAGTTATTTTCTTAATACTTCCTCCGTCCCATTTTATATGTCACATTTTTATTTTGCACTTGCATTAAGAAATGATGTAATTTTACCCTTCTATTCTTATTTAATGTTTTCTTAAGTCAACTTTATTAATAAATGACAAAATTTATTAATTATTCTATCAAGGGTATAATAGGCAAAATATGGTAAATTATGCATAAATTTTATAAAATGACAAATATTATGGTCCAACTATTTATAGAAAAGGATGACATATAAAATGGGACGGAGGGAGTATTGTAAATAGATACGTAGAGGGTGTTTGGATTGACTTAAAAGTTGGTCAAACTTACTTGTAAGTCAGTTTTTGACTTCTGGAGAATTTGACAAATATAAAAAATAATAAAAAATGACTTAAAATAAGTTAGAAAGTGTTTGACAAGATAAAAAATGAATTAAAATAAGTTCAAAATGAGTTAAAATAAGTAAAAAACCAAAAGTATATTTCTTCCTATTTTTATTTTTGACTTAAAAATCATTTCAGTTTGACTTTAAAGCTACTTTTTAAGCCAATTCAAACGTCATATTTCTATAATTTAGATTTCTTATCAATAAAACTATAAACACAAGAAGAAGAATATTATTGAAAGAAGCATTTAGCATTTAAATAAATACTATACATTTTAATAAATAAATAAATAAATATTATATCTCAAATATATTATTGTTTGTTGTGTCTCATCTGTTTTGCAAACGAAAAGACCAAACTAATATAAATCTCGAAATTTAACTATGCCAAATAAATTGAGACACAGTGAATAATTTGAAAACTTATAGATAAAGCTCTATACACGTGAAACTCTATTTTTCTTGTGTGTTTATACCAAAAGAAAATCACAAAAAAATAGACAGAAGTGCAAATAATCCCCTAGTTTTCTCCAAAGTCTTTTCCGGTTATCAGAGTCACAAGGCCCAATTAAGATAGTTAAGGCCCAATTAAGATACAGTTGAAGGCCCAGTAATATGAGAAAAGCCCATTAATTCTATATAAATAACAAATTGGAGGGAAATTTTCAGTTAGAACAAGGAAGAACAGTTTTTGGCATCCATTGTACGCTTCAGGTTTCACCATTCTTTCCATTTTTTTTTATTTTTTTTTTGCAATTATTCATTTCAATTCTTTGTAATTGTTTATCTTCACTATCCATGTTTTTTTCCTACAATTGATAATTATTATTTTCTCTATTTCATTCATGAAGTATTCAGATGATAGTTTCCCTACGAATTCGAAACGCCATAGACTCGATTTTTCTCTACTTCCATGCAAGAAACCTAGAGCCAATGTGTTAAATTCAACATATTTACATATAAAATCTCTTGGAATTCCTCTAATTCAAAAAACTACTGGTTCTTCTTCTGATACTATACATCTCCGACCCTATAAACCTTACTCTATTGGCCGTAACTACAGCCGCTGTGATTTTATATTCGAAGACCGTAGAATCAGTAATATTCATTGCCAGATTCTTTTTGATCCGTTGAACAAAAAACTGTACTTGTGTGACGGGTTATTTTTCGGTTCACATAAGTTTAGGGTTTCGCTGAATGGGGTATTTGTTAATGGGGTTAGAGTTGCAAAAGGCGAGGTTGTGGAGATTTGTGTCGGTGATGAAGTTTCACTTGGCTGTGGAAGTCAAGGGATCTGTTGTATGGGATTACAGATAGGATTTTGTTTGCAAAAGGTTGTATTTATTCAGGAGGTTGATGATAGGAATATAGTTGGAAAAAATGATGTATTAACCACAGATTGTGTTCCAGTTGGGTATGCAAGTTATGCACTTGCTTCTAAAGCAAATGTGTTGTTGAATATGTGTAGGGAGATATTAAGTAGCAACCATCCTGTGTCGCGTATCCACAAATGTGTTATTCTTGATTATGGAAGGGGAGTTAGATGTAATGGTAAAATTGGAGTCAATGAGGATTTTAATTTCCCAGTGGCTAGTGTTCATGGAGTACAGTCTGGTCAAAAAGCTTGTAGGAAAGAGGTATTTCTTGTTGAGGGTGAACCTGTCCAGGATAGGGAATGTGATTTCCTCAAAGATGTTGCACTTGCTATTGAGGTGGAAACATGTCATCTCGATGGGAAGGGGGCAGAACAAGTCAATAATGACGGAGCATCTCACGAGAATGGTGTCATTGCTATTGGAATAGAGGAAGCTTTATCTCAGGGGTTTATAAGCAAGGAGGTAGTTGGTCCACTTGATGATACAATGAAAAAAGAGGACAGAACTCGTGTTGTTCCACCTCCAGGAAAGAAGTTTGTTTTGAATCGACTGGCTAGTGAAGGGCCACCAAATTTTCTAGAAGATCCTAATGCTGTATCATTGCAGGAGATTCTTTATCCTATTGAGACTCTTGAACAACTATTTATTGCGACATTTACTGCTGATATACCGTGGTAGGTCAGACTTTCTTGGTTACATTTTAATTATCTTCTGTTTGAGATGGAGTTCCTTGAAGCTTATAAGGCAACTGACTACACAGAGTCAATATAGTCAATTACATAGCTTGGACTATATGTATATGTCCAGACTACCTAGTTTTTGTTCTTTTCTTTTATTCTGAATGGATTTTTTCTTATAGGTTTCTGTCCTACTGTGAGATTCCAGCTGATCTACCTGTTACCATTGCTTGCCACAATGCTGAAAGATGTTGGAGTTCGAGTCCTGATAGAAGAAGCTCAAAGCCTTACCCAGATTTTCCAAACTTAGTTGTTGTGTAGGTTGACATACCCCTCCCTCCTCCCCCTTTTTCTTTTCCACTCTGCTTTGCCAATGGTATGCTATCAGGAGCATGCGCTAGAAATGGTTGAGTTTCTTAAACTGCTTAGGAATGAAACAACAGACAACTTTTGATCACGTGAATTCATGATTACAGTTATCCTCCATTTCCTGAGGTGATAGCATTTGGTCAAGACCTGAGGAAATCAGGCATTGGTTGCCATCATCCAAAGTTGCTTGTGTTGCAAAGGAGAGATAGTCTCCGTGTTGTGGTCACATCTGCTAATTTGGTGGCAGGACAGGTGCTTGTTTAATCACCTTTCCTCTGTGTTGTCTTGTGTGAATCAAATCATTATCTCTTAGGACCTATTAAATTATTATGTGAACTTGAAAAGAACGTGTTTTTTTGGTACCAAGTCACCTAGCAATTTTGTTTTTCCTCTTCGTCTTTCCCTTTTCGTCAGTACTCTTGTTAATCTTGATAACCTGTTAAAATAAATTGAGAAGAGGAAAAAGAACAAAATTGTGGTGCTCACGATACGGTTAATTGCTAGAGGTTTGCCTAATTGAGCATATATAATTTTTTTACACCTGCAACATCGTGTTGGGCTGCGAAGTAGGAGTTAAGAGTCCATCAGATATTCTTGAACAAAGAAAAAAGTAGATTAGAGATTGGCCCCAACTTTGAAAAGTAGTAATCTAGACACTCCGTTCCTTCTGAGGGTTAAAAATCGGTTAAGAAGGGCCCTATATCATATGTATATTTGTTAATCATCTGAGTGTTTGTTCTATGAACTGTCTTCGTCCAGATGTACTAATGTTTTCGACTCAAATGCTGCAGTGGTGCAGAGTTACAAATACAATCTGGTGGCAGGATTTCCCTCGCTTGGATGTACCAGATTACTTGTCACTGTTCACACCAATTTCTGCAGTGGGAAATAATGGACATCTGGTAGCTGATTTTGCTGCTCAATTAGCTGGTTTCATGGCCTCTTTGGTAGCTGGTGTACCTAGTCAGGCACATTGGATCCTGGAGCTGACAAACTATGACTTTAAAGGAAGTGTTTGCTATCTGGTTGCCTCTGTACCTGGAGTTCACTCAAGTCGCATTCCATGTATATCAAAACCAAAACATTTCTTAGGGGTCAGTGCTCTCTGTCCTTGTGAATTTTTGTCTTGTCTGATATAGTTTTGCTACATGTCTTTCTTATGGTGAAGTGCCTGATTGAATTGTTATTTTCAGTCACACTGATGAAATTTTTGTAGTGTTGCACAGGATTTTAAAGCAATTCCCATTTAGTGTGTAACTGCACGAAAGCAAATATGAAAGCCTCTGTACAGCGATCTTCTTACTTTTGTAGCTTACACCTAATATAGACTAGTGCTTTATGGTGTTAATAAACAGTACATGCAAGACAAGATATTGCCAGTCATGTGCACGGAAAAAAGATGACTTGGATACCTTTGCACATCAATATAAATATAATTACTGGTGAATTTTGCTTAAGTAGCAATACAATCTCTTTCCTTTTCTCTATATTTTCCCCAAAATAATGTAAAGGTTTGTGATCTCCATTTACCCAAGCATGGCTCTGCTAATGCATGTGTCCAGCTTTTGTAGGCATGATGGGGTAAGACGAGCTGACAGTACAATCTTAAGGTTGATATTTGAGAAATATAATTTTTTTTCAAAATAAGGAATTGTTACATACAATCTTGTAGAAAGAGTGATAGTTTTCATTGCCTTGGCCCTTGGGGAATAAATTTGTAGAGTGGTCCGAGTTTCTCCCGACAATTGTGTTAGTTTTACGTGTTGTATTATCTTAAATTTGGAACAGCTCCCTGTTGATTGAGGGTGAAAAAGGTATTCATCTGAAGATTATTTGAATAAATCCACCCCATTACTTT
>JAJOOF010010392.1:0-21214 GCA_029582545.1 Solanum lignicaule | reverse complement strand
TTGACTTAACTTGAAACTCTATACTCTTTGCTTGACTTGCAACTTGAGCCTTAAAATGAAGTTAAAACATTCAATAAAGACTCTTGAACAACTTTAAAAACTTGCTCGGACTTACTTCTTAACTTTGCTTGACTTGACTCTAACTTCACTTGACTTTGATTGAAACTTACCTTGAATTGAATTATGGATTCAAGGTATATGATCACATGTTTATAGCTGAGTTCGGGAGGTTTAAATGTACCTTAGAGTGTTGGAAACAACTATAAAACATAGGTACAATACCAAGGAACATGCATGAGAAGGTATGAAAAGAAAGGGGAAACTTGGCATCCTTGGCGCTCTGCAAGGCGCGGAGCGCCAGCCCTCAAAGTTCAGAGGGGACCTGCTGGCGCTCTGCTAAGCGCGCCTCCCCAAGGGGGAAAGTTCAGAACCCCTTTTGGGGTGCGCTGGCAGGCTCGATACGCCAACCCCTTGCCCAGAAAACTCGACTTTTTCTCCCTTTTTTTTCCAACTCTAAACCACCCTAACTTCAAAGGTTCCAACCCCAACCACTAAGGATCATAAAATCCCTCAACATACAAGAGATTCAACTAAAAAACACAACCAAATCATGTCTCAAATCAACAAGAACTTCAACAACACAATCAACAACCTTCAACAAGAACAAGCACAAAATTTTCTCAATAATAAAACGAGTTTGCCGTGTGGGGGAAAGAACCAACCCAACACTATGAACTCACATACCTATTAGGGATCACCCCCGACGATCCTTGACGAAAATCCTTGCTTGATCTTCTTTTTCTCCTCTTCTTCTCCTCTTCACTATCAAACCCTTACTTTCACTCTTTTAAAATGAGACAAACTGATCAAAGAATCAGTCTAACACAACAATATAACCAAAAGAATTGATTAAGGAAAAGACCAAAATGCCCTTAAAATTTCCGGACGGATTTCCTGCCAACTGCCCAACTTCCAAAATGCATAACTCACTCATACAAACTCGGAATCGAGCAAACTCGGTGGCGTTGGAAAGATCGTTCCACGAACTTTGCAACCATAACGGGAACTACACCTAACACATCCTGAGCTAGAAGTTATGACTGCTCAAAGTTGGCCAAAAACTCACCTTTTTCCCATACTTAGCCAAAATTTCCAGTTTTCTAAAATTCCTTCCCAAATGACTATTTCCAATTCTAAGTCTCTTTATAGTTATTTCAAATTGCCGGATGTTACATTACTTGTGTGGGCAAGTATTACTTGTTTTAAACGATAATTTCTTTCATGCCACATCCTGCCTATTTATACTAGTTTTCCAACTCAAGAATGAATAGGAAAAACGTCCAAATAAATTTCAGGCTTAATGAGCAATCAAGAGGATCATTCAAAATGAGAATAAATTTATATTAATACAAAAAACGTTTTCATCCATTTAATGCCAAGCGTTTTTGTCATTAACTCAATAGTTGACTCTCAAATAATTGTTCATTTAAAGAAGATCAACAATAAAATTAATTTGTCCTTCTTTACAAACTTGGTCAATTAATCAGGCATAGTAGGGACCGTAGATATATTTAATAGAGGCTTCCAATTATGATAATAAATCTTAAATCAACGAATTAACCATATCGCAATAAATTACAAATTATTTCACTAAAATTTTGTAAATGCACTCCTCGATTTAATTTCGAAATCTACCACTACATCTTATTTAACCCCCCGTGTTAGAATTACCAACACCAATCAATTAAATCAAAATTTTCTGAAAATTTAATTCATTGACTAAATTAATCCTCTATTATATTTACTTAACTTATTTCACGTGACGGATATAAAATCCACCTGCAGGGTTTTCACGTGAAAACTTATAAGTAACCATAAAGGGGTGTCTTCAACTAGGGTCCAAGACCCGGTTCTATCAACTAATTATTATTTCACTAATGTAATTTGTCATTATCTAATCTATTAGGAATTTATTGACTCATCAAAAAGTCTCACCTTTTAATAGATTAAAACAATAAAATAAATTACATAGATCATAATAATTATATCAAGATTAAGAGTATAAGTACATGTAGTGGATTAGAGAATTTATTTATAAATATTCAGAACATAAACAAATGTCTCTAATTGGTCCGTTCAATACATACAAAATGTACTAGCACAAGAAGTTGAATTTAACCATTCTCATAATTAAGATCAAATTATATTTAATCTTGTGCTACGATCATCAAGATGTTCGTCCTACTTCATCTTTGATCGTGAACATAAATTTATAACTTATATGCACCAACAATTTTAATCTTCTGTGTATGAGTTAAAATACTCCATACACAAAATTGTCTACTATATAAGCAATGGACACACATATATACATAATGATCTATTTAAACAAAAAATTTATTATATTAAATAAAGAACATAAAAAATCTTTACAAGGGATTAAATAAAAAATACTATAACACAATTACATGGTTAATAGTATATCCCAACAATCTCCCACTTAGACTTATAACCATGCATTCACAATTTTGACACCCATTTCTTCCACATGCTTATCAAAAGCCTTCTGTGGTAAGCCTTTTGTAAATGGGTCCGCCAAATTGTTCTTCGATTCAATCTTCAATACTCTCACATCACCCCTTTGAGTTATATCACGAATCAAATGATATTTCCTCTCGATGTGCTTACTCCTTTTATGGCTTCGCAGTTCTTTCGAGTTAGCAATTGCACCACTGTTATCACAATAAAGTGTGATTGGTGCTTCAACCGAAGGAACCACTCCAAGCTCTTTTAGAAAGTTTCCGAGCCAAACAGCCTCCTTAGCGGCTTTAGAGGCAGCTACATATTCAGCTTCCATGGTGTAATTAGCAACACAAGATTGCTTGATACTCCTCCATATTACGGCTCCACCTCCCAGAGTAAATACATATCCTGAGGTTGACTTTCTTGAATCTCTATCTGACTGGAAATCTGAATCTGTATACCCAATAGGTACAAGATTTCCAGGATGGAAAATAAGCATGTAATCTCTAGTCCTTTTCAGGTACTTGATTATATGCTTAACTGTTGTCCAATGTTCTTGCTCGGGATTAGACTGGAATCTACTAACCATGCCAACAGCAAAGCAAATATCCGGTCTAGTACATAACATAGCATACATGAGACTCCCTACAGCAGATGCATAAGGGACCGCCTTCACTCTCTCTATCTCATCAGTCGTTTTGGGCAACTGATCCTTTGATAAAGTAATTCCATGTCTAAAAGGAAGAAATCCCTTTTTTGAATTTTGCATGTTAAACCTTGCAAGAATAGTATCAATGTAAAGCGCTTGAGACAAGCCTAATATCCTTTGCTTACGATCTCGCATAAGCTTGATCCCAAGCATATGAGCCGCTTCTCCCAAGTCTTTCATATCAAAACGCGATGATAGCCATTCATTAACTGAATTCAACATGCTCACATTATTTCCTATGAGCAAAATGTCATCAACATACAGAATTAAAATTGCTACTCTGTTTCCTTCCCATTTTTTATAGATGCATGATTCATTTTCAAATTGATCAAAACCAAAAGTCTTAATCGACTTGTCAAAACAAATATTCCATGCTCTAGATGCTTGCTTTAGTCCATAAATGGATCTCTTAAGTTTACACAACATGTGTTCATTGCCACTTTCTATGAAACCTTCTGGTTGTGCCATATAGATGCATTCATCAAGACTTCCGTTTAGAAAAGCCGTCTTGACATCCATTTGCCAAATCTCATAATTGTAATGAGCAGCAATGGACAAGAGAATCCTAATGGATTTAAGCATAGCTACCGGTGAAAAAGTTTTCTCATAATCAATTCCTTCTTTTTGAGTAAACCCTTTCGCAACAAGCCTAGCCTTAAAAGTTCTCACTCTTCCATCCACACCTCTCTTTTTCTTAAAGATCCACTTACAACCAATAGGTTTGACATCAACAGGGGGTTTTACAATATGCCAGACTTGATTAGAGTACATAGACTCCATTTCAGATTTCATAGCAACAATCCACATTTCAGCATCTTTATCATGTATTGCTTCAGCGTAATTCAATGGTTCTGTATTAAGCTCTTCAGGGATTATATCGTATGACTCTTCCAAGAGCATAAACCTTTCAGGCTTTCTAATAACTCTCCCACTACGACGAATAGCCACTACAGGATGTGCTACTTCTTGAACTAAATCCTGAATATCCTGAGCATTCTGAACATTTTCCTCCACAGCCACAGGCTACTGGACATTGCTCCCACTACTTTGAGGTAGTGAAATATCTTGAGTTTGCTCTAAGGCAACCTCCTGCGCAACCTCAGGTGCAATTTCTTGCCTATGGACATGTCTCCCACTACGTGGTCGTAAAGGAATGTCAACAATTGTGTGTGGAATTTGTTCTGTCGATTCATTACTCGTTATTCTTTTGGACAGTTCCTGTAATACAAGTTTACTTCTAGGAACATGGCTCATTAAATAGTCATGTTCTAGAAACTTGGCATTTGTTGAGACAATTACCCTTTGATCCTTAGGATAGTAAAATAAACCTCCTTTAGTGCCTTTTGGATATCCAATAAAAATGCATACTTCTGTTCCAGATTCCAACTTATCTGTTTTTCCTTTTAGCACATGAGCTGAACAACCCCAAACTCGAATATGCCGTAGGCTAGGCTTTCGCCCATTCCATAATTTGGATAGGGTTAAAGGTACAGCTTTTGAAGGAACCAAATTCAGAATATAATTCGCAGTTTCTAAGGCATATCCCCAAAAGCTAAAAGGCAAATCAGAATAACTTAACATTGATCTAACCATTTCCAAAAGAGTTTTATTTTTACGTTCTGCCACACCGTTTTGTTGAGGTGTTCCTGGGTAGAATATTGAGATGTAATTCCTGATCCTGATAAGTACTTAATGAATCCTGCAGAAAGATATTCACCACCACGATCAGATCGTAATGTTTGGATATGTTTATCATGTCGCTTTTCTGTTTCAATCTTAAATTCTTTGAATTTTTCAAAGCATTCAGATTTACGACGCAACAAATTAATGTATCCATATTTGGAGTAATCATCTGTGAAAGTAACAAAATACTCAAAACCACCTCTTGCTTGTATATTCATAGGGCCGCAAAAATCAGAATGAATTAATTCTAACTTATTATTGGCTCTGTTTCCTTTAGAAGGAAAAGGTCTCTTTGTCATTTTACCTTCTAAACAGGATTCACAGGTTGGTAATGCCTTCACTTTCAATGAACTCAAAGGTCCATCTGTAACCAACCGTGAAATCCTATTTATATTAATATGACATAGACGTAAGTGCCATAAATAAGTTGTACTCAATTGAGAAATATGTTTTCTTTTATTTGAAACAACAATGTTATTTAGTGCAGTTTGTTGAAGCATGTTATGGAAAATTTCAAACACAAATAAATCATGTATTTTGGGAGCACTAAGGATAAAAAAATTATTATACATAATAACAACAGAGTTATTCGCAAAGTGAATATCATAAACATCATCCATTAGTTTAGAAACAAACAATAAATTTCTTCTTATAGAAGGAACATATAAAACATTATTCAAAACTAAAAGTCTGGAACTACTAAATGAAAACGAAATTATTCCAACAGCTAAGGCTGGTGCTGGCTGCCCATTCGCTTGAAAAACACTAACTTCATCCTTGTTTAGCCGCCGTGTTTCCTGAAACCCCTACAAAGAAGTGCAGCTATGATCAGTGGCTCCCGAATCTACAGCCCATAATTGGGTAGAAACAACTGCTAAACAAGTTTCAACGACATTTAAAAAAGAGTTACCTTTGTTTTTCATCTTAGCCTGAAAGTCAGGGCATTGCTTTTTATAGTGTCCAGGCTGCTTACAATGAAAGCACTTCCCTTTCGGCTTAGCCACACCATCCTTAGCACCTCCGGGTGTCACAGCCTTGCAGGGCTTTTTCTTTTTCTTTTAGAATTTTGCTGGTTTTGAAGAGGACGGCTCAGCCTAGTCAACCAGGAATGCCGCAGGAGCTTGCTGCTTAATTATAGTCTTTGCCGCTTGCATCTCATTCAACAATTTCGCTGAAGACATGTCCGTCTTATTCATGTTATAGTTCAAGCGAAACTGTTGAAAACTGTCCGGCAAAGTCTGAAGGATCATCTCAACTTGAGATTCCTTATCAATCTCAGCACCAAGTATATCCAGCTCATTCAAGTAATTCATCAACTTCAGCACATGTTCTCTGACAAAAGATCCTTCAGCCATTTTTGTGGTCAAAAGGACTTTCATAGCAGTCTGCTTTGCAGCACGCATTTTGAAGGATAGTATTCAAGCAGATGTCCGTGGTGATAAATTTATACCAATCTTACTTTGGAAAGATGGAGAAATCTTGATGCAAAGAGATCATGGCACACAACTTGTTTCTTACAACCCAAAAGAAAATAAGTTTACGAAGGTGAAAGTGTACGGTGGCACTGGAGCAACTAGCTACACTCCAAGTTTTTACTCACTCAAGACTGTCATTGGGGAATGTTTTCAAGTCTCATATGCCTTTCCGAAGATTGAGCTAGTTTAGATGTTCAATTTGTCTTATTTCTTCCTAGATATTATGTTTTGCAGAAATGTTTCTTGTATTATTTAGCTTAAGACCTGGGAACTTTTATTGTTTTATGGATGCTTTTGAGGTCTGTTAGTAACTTTGCAATGTTAAGTCTCCAAATTTGCATTCTTTTTTATCATTTTATTCTACACTTGTCTGAATAGAACAAACTAAGGAACACAACACTGTGCTATCTGTAAAAATAATAGGAACATTCTCAATGTGTATATATATATATATATATATATATATAGACAATGATGTCTTCCATAAGAATTAATACCAAAAAGTAAACTAGTTACCCTCTAAAATAATAAATTTCAAAACTAACAGTAGATACAAGATAAAAGTCTATGTACAAGACTATAGATATTTTCTGCAAGCTCTGTTGTTTTAATTTCACTCCAACTATTCTTCAGAAAATCACAAAATATAATCCAACAATCTCACCATCAGGTTTACTGCTACCTAAGCTACCCTAGAAATATGTTTTCAAACTAGAACAAAGCTAAGTTACTTCGACACTTCACTTTTGGTGTTGCACTTGTGTCAATACGATGTGGGTGTGGGAGCGGGTGTGGAATTCATGTTCAATTCGGTCAACTGATTTTGCATATTTTGACCAAAATTGTTGGGAAAACTCTAGACAATTTTAATGATTTTTGTAATCAATACAAAAGCTGAGGTGAAATTGAAGGAAATGGAATATCTTTAAATAGAAATTTCTAGGTTACTCTTTTTCCTTTGATCTCCATCCAAGATTCTCCTCAAGCTCTCCAGATAATATCTCATAATTTAGGCTTAATAACTCTAGTTTTAGATATTCTAATTATTTAGGCAAATCCACACACCCTTATTTATTCATGGATCCATATCCCCGAATCTTAAAAATTAGATCATGAAGGATCCGACCTATAGATCCGCACCCATATCGACACCTTCACCAGAGTCTGACCAACTTAGGAACAAAATGCCTCAGAAAACATGATAGTTTGATTCTCCCATTCTTTAGGTTTTGCACCTCTAAACAAATCCACAAAGTAAACTCCCCTACATCCCATCTTGAATGATCAATGACTGCTAAAAAAAATTCACTTCTATCAAGTCATAAAACTTTCTTGTCGGAACATCTATTACATCGTTCTTAAATTTCATAATTCTTAAATTCTTCTTCTTAACACTAAATGCCACTATGAATCTTTCATCAAGAGTACCTACGGAATATATGGCTCCTTCGAGGCAAACTCCTTTGTCAAGTAGCAGAATCAACGAACATGGTGCCCTTTTAGTCTTTCTCCACGATTCACTTGAATAAAGAGTTAAAACCCAATATATTGCGAGTGAGAAAATCTTTCGCGGAATAGTACTCATCAAACTTTTGTACTTCTTTTCATCTGGTTCAAAACCAAATAAATAGTAATAATGAGTAAATTTATCATCAATGGAATTTAGGAAAGGAAGATAGTTTACTAATATTGCATTGGGATTAATAAAGTGTAGAGGATGATCATTGCTACTCCATAAGTAGAACAAAATGTCAATCTACTACAGGATATTTAATGTCATCTAACTCATCAATATGACATACAATGGCTTTTTCATTTTCCACCTTTTGATCTATGGTGTAAAATGATTTTCCATCCTCTGAATGTAAGAGGAATTTTTCTCATCAAGATGAGATATAGAGCATTCATGAGGCATATCTACAAAACATGGATCCAAAACAAGAGAATTGTAAAATTTAGAAAGACACTTATCACACATCAAAGAATCAACTAGGAGCTTAGAATATATATCATATATGATCTCTTCATGCATTGAAAATTTTACTAAATGCCTCTTGCTCTTTTTGTTCTCCACTAGGAAAATCATTTGTTACCTGAAATAGTTTCATATTAATATCTTCAGGTAATGAAAAATTGAACGATTTCAAGACTAAACACATTAATGGACAATAACATATATCAAGAAGCTTTATAACATACCATTACCTTTTTTTTTATATGAGAACAGAAACTGCTAGTTATAAACTAGAATAGAAACAATGGAATCTCAAGAGATATAAAATAATTCTATATTTTTCAAGTCTCCAAAGTAATAATTTGTATATATAGTTTCACTCCAGCGTCTAGATAATATCTAGTTAGACATTCATTAATTACTAAAGCCTAAGTATGTGCAAGAAATAATACTAGAAAAAAAATCTAATGTTAGCTATGGAATAGTTAGACTTCAATAATTATTTTCAATCAATGACTCTGTTTGGTTATTTGTGGAATTCAAATATATTGTGCTCCAAGATTTTGGAAAATTTATTTCAAGATAAAATTATGATATATGCATGAACTCCCAAACATGAATGTTGAATTACTATAATACCCTCAATTAAAAATACTCAATTTATTTTATTTATTTAATTTAATTATATTAAATTAAAAGTAGATACCTTTGTTACAATAAAAGATTGTGACTTTTCCAATGAGTTGTTACATTTCCAAAGGATTGTGACTTTTTCAAAGGGTTGTGACTTTACAAAAGAGTTGTGCCTTATCCTATGAGTTATGACTATTTTAAAGGGTTATGAATTTTCTGATGAGCAATGATTTTTTAGAAGGGTTGTGACTTTTCTAATAAGACACAATAGTACCTATTCATAGTACTATTTGTTAGCTATAGAGGGGACATTTTCTCTCACTTTTAAACTATGATTTTTAAGGTTTTCTACTCTTGTTTTTCTTATAAACTCCAAGTGTTTTTTGCAACAGTTGATTAAGTTCAAAATTCAATGAAATTGGGGGTACCATATAAGAAAGAGTTGGTGAACAAATTGTAACAAATCATTCATCAATTCACAATTATATTTTCTTCTTACGATTTTCATCACACACATACTTCAATATTTATATCATTTTAGAAAATTAATAGCCTTTTGTAACAACCGGATTCCGTCATTATAGAAAAGACAATGGAGAAAAAATTTGGGTCGGAAATTTTTTTCGTAGTAACTTGGAATTTCCCAACCTAGTCCAGATTTGGACGAAATTGGAGTCATTAAAGTCTATGGAAATATGGTAACAATTGGGTGATCTAATTATGAATTTGATCACCTTAGTAGATAGATAAGACGTTAAGGAACTCATACGACTTTACGAAATTGAATTCGGGAGAATAGAACTCCCGAAATTGATGTTAGCGTGAACGAGTAGTTTCTGAGTGTCGTTGCTGGAAGGTATATTGTGAAATGGGGGTTTGAAATTCTTAAAATTGATCACTATTTCCGTACAAGCCGCTGAGGCGAGATTTCTGCCATCAGGGCGGGGTAGATATAGCAGGGTGAGTGCCGCCATGGCGGGGCAGACGCGACTTAAAATCGGAAAATAAACCCCAAAAATGTTTTATTCTATAATTTTTGAACTTGAGATCTAAGGAACGAACCCAGGGTTTTCTTGACAGATTTTCACCATTCTTCAGGCTAAAGGTAAGATTTTAACTCCCCGAATCCATTTTTCGATTCGTAGAACGTAATCTAATGGGTAATTATCGATGGAGTAGGGTTTTGATCTAGAACTTATGGTGAGGAAAGCCCTAATCTAGGTATGGGGATCATGGGTATGATCTAGGGTTGATAGAATTGTTAGTAATTCGGGTAATTAGTTATTGTTTATTGATTCCCATGTTATATTGATCGTTCGTAGACCAAGAACAAGCGGAACGATTTCAGAAATGGAAGAATCAAGTTTCTTAGGGGTTTCAAGTTTGTTTCGAGGTAGGTGATGGTTGTGATTTCATGATTATGCGATATATATTTGTTCTTGCTTCATTATAATACGTGTATGTATGCAAATGTTGCATTATTGATGACACTTGTTGTAAATTAGGATAGATGAATGATGAATGCCATGAATCATAACTTGATTGTATGATTATGAGAATGTACATTGTGATTGTGATTGTGGCTTGTTGAATGGATCGAGTGTTGCGTTCTGACACACTAACTTGGATTGGTTGCCACAATCCAACATAAATATGGGATCGTTTGCCACGTTCCGGCATAAACATTGGATCGGGTACCACGTTCCGGTATGCTGACAATTTGGGTTTGGGTTCCATGAGAGGACCAATGAGTTTACTTAACTGTATAATTGAGACTTGCGAAATGCTCCGTTGTTATTAAATGATGATGATATTGTATATGTTCGGTGTATGCATGTTATTTTTATGTTGTATGACTTATGTATGTTGCACTTAGTGGGATAGCCGTGTGATCCTACCAGTACACTATGGTTGTGTACTGATATTGCACTTGCTCTTTCTTTGTTGAGTACAGGGCATCTTCAGGCGGCTATTGGCAGACCTCGCTTAGAAGATCAGTGATCGTCATTCGAATTCAAGGGTGAGCCAGTTCTTCTGGGCTGCCATGAGTTCTCCTTCGTCTATGTCCATATTTGGGACTTAGACTTTCTAGTTAGTTATTAGTTCGTTAGTTTGGGGTTGTAACCCTTCTTGTTTAGACTTTTGGTTCATTGTTAGATGTTTTGGTACATTGACTTTCAGGTGCTAGGCATTTAATTCTGCAATTCGTTGTTAGATATTTTGGAAGTTTATGGGAACTTCAGTCTTTAGTTATTTAAACTTGCTTCAGTAACTTTAAATGATTTAGTATATTGACTAAGTTGGTTAGCTAATTAGTATAAATGGTTCTCCCACCGGAGGTTAGTGTGAGTGTCAATCACGATGGTCTAGATCGTGACAAAGTCGGTATCAGAGCCTAGGTTTGTTGATCTCGATGTACCAAAACGAGTCTAGTAGAGTCTTGCAGAACGGTATGGAGACATCTGTACTTTTCTTTAAGAGGCTATAGGACTTTAGGAAATTTCTTTGTTTTCTTTTGTCTCCTTTCGTGCTATAACTTGATTCCAGGTTGTATCTGCCGATTCGAATTGGTATCTAACCTCCTTCACTCAGATGGTTAACACTAGATTTAACGACGTCAGGCTCGTAGCTCCCATCAAAGCTCCAGCTGAGGAATCTGCAGCGAGAGGTCGCAGTCGAGGCAGGGGTAGAGAAAGAGATAGGGGTAGAGGCCGATAAAGAGTGGTGCCTACTAGAGATGGGGTACCGGTAGAAAAGGCTCCCCAAAATGAGTCCCCTCCCGTACATCATGAAGAGATAGCGAAGAATATTAAGGTTGAAAATGTTGAGGAGGTTGGACAAGAGGAAGAGGTGCAGGCTGAGACTACAGGTATTCTTCCCATAGACCCAATGTTAGCCCAGCAGATCATGTCATTCTTGAAAGAGTTGGTTGGTCCTAGAGTGCTTCCCTCTGTTCAAGCAACTCAAGCTCCCGCCAACCCTCATATTGCTATCATTGTCCCTAAGGTGGGTGGAACTGGAGGTAATGATGCTTTCTTCCATCCTTTGTTGGGTCTTGTTATGACTGGTAATGAGCATGAAATGTTGACTAAGTTCTTGAAGTTGAAACCGCCTGTGTTCCATGGTTCCGAGAGTGAGGATGCATATGAGTTCATTATAGATTGCTACGAAAGGCTTCATAAGTTAGGAATTATCCATCCGCATAGGGTTGAGTTCGTGACTTTTCAGCTTCATTGTGAGGCTAAGCAGTGGTGGAGAGCTTAAATGGGATGCAGATCTTCAGTTTTACCCCCACTCACTTAGACCCAGTTTCATGCTCTATTTTTGGAGAAATATGTGCCTAGGACTTTGAGAGATCGTAAGAAAGATGAGTTCATGGCTTTGGAGCAAGGTGGTATGTCGATGGATGCTTATGAGGCCAAGTTTCATGCATTGTCTAGATATACCAGTTGGTGACTACTGAGGAAGAGAGAATCTGTTTATTTATTAAGGGACTAAATTCTGAGTTGCAAGTATTATCAGTTCACATGACCTCTGCAGAGAGAAGCTTTAATGAGGTGACAAACTTTGTTAAGAAAGTGAAGGGGATGAGGTGAGACGGTTAGGCTAAGGCATTGGTAAAAAGGGCCACGAAGTTGAGTAAGTTTCAAGGCTCTTACTTCAAAGGGGCAGGGAGGCCAACACTTGCAGCTAGACCAATTCAGTCCGCCATGCCCGCCTCTATAGGTAATTACTCAGGAACTCCACCTCATAATTTGATTCAGGATAGCCAAGGAGTCGCACCTTCGACGGGCGGCAGACCATCTTTTGATCGTACTTGCTACAATTATGGAGAACATGGGCATATGAGGAGAGATTGTCCCTACCCATGTGGGTTGGATTCTGCGCAGCAGCAGGCTAGAGCAGTGGTACCCGTGGGAAATGATAATAATGGTCGAAGGCGTCCACAAGGTGGGCGAGGAGGTAATCAATGAGGCCGTAGGGGTAGAGGAAATGGTAACGCAGGCAGAGGTGCAGTGCAGCCAGGTAGGGAAGTCACCCGTCAAGATGATATGGCTTAATGTTATGCCTTTCCGAGCAAGAATGAGGCAGAGGAGTCTGACGCAGTGATCACATGTACTATTCTTGTCTGTGACCGGATGGCTAATGTGTTGTTTGATCCGGTTTCTACTTATTCTTATGTATCCGTGAGATTTGACTCAGAATTTTATATGAATTGTGATAAACTTGATGCCCACATCCATGTTTCTACCCCAGTTGGAAAGTCTGTCATTGGTACCCATGTCTATCGTGCTTGTCTTATTTTATTTATGGGTAATCATACTTGGGATGATTTGGTGATATTGGATATGACTGACTTTGACATAATCTTAGGCACGACTTGGTTGTCCCCCTATTATGTTGTGCTTAATTATAACACTAAGTTAGTGACTCTAGAAATTCTGGGAAGGGAAAAATTAGAGTGGGAAGGGGTGTACAAGCCTAAGCAAGCTAACATCATATCCTCCATTTGGGCTAGAAAACTGGTGGGGTAGGGTTGTTTGGCTTATTTGGCTCATATTGGGGATGTTGAGGTTGAGTCTCCATCTATTGAGTCTATTCTTGTGGTGTCAGAATTTAGAGAAGTGTTTCCTAATGATCTACCTGGTATGCCTCATGATAAAGATAGAGATTTCTGCATCGATTTAGAACCTGGTACTCATCCCATTTCCATCCCTCCATATCGCATGGCCCCAACAGAATTAAGAGAGCTTAAGGCTCAAGTCCAAGAGCTTCTTGATAAAGGATTTATTCGTCATAGTGCTTCCCCATGTGGTGCTCCAGTTTTGTTTGTTAAGAAAAAGGATGGTAGCATGAGAATGTGTATAGATTACCGATAATTAAATAGGGTCACCATTCTAAATAAGTATCCCTTGCCTCGAATAGATGATATTTTTGACCAATTGCAAGGTGCATCATTTTTCTCCAAGATTGATATATGGTCATCTACTATCAGTTTAAAATTAGGCCTGAGGATGTGCCCAAGACGGGGCTTAGAACCCGCTATGGGCACTATGAGTTTCTAGTTATGTCTTTTGGTTTGACTAATGCACTCGCCAATTTTATGATTTTAATGAATGGGGTGTTCAAACCATTTCTTGATTCATTCGTCATAGTCTTTATTGATGATATTTTGGTCTATTCAAAAAGTGAGGAAGAGCATGTCGACCATCTTCGTATTGTTCTGGGTGTTCTTGGGAAACAAAGGTTGTATGCTAAATTTTCTAAATGTGAATTTTGGTTGACTTCGGTTGCATTTTTGGGGCATGTAGTTTCAAAAGAAGGGGTAATGGTAGATCCCCAAAATATTGTGGCGGTTAAGAATTGGGTTCGACCTAGCTCTGTGACGGAAGTTAGGAGTTTTGTGGGGCTCGCTAGCTACTATCATCGATTTGTGAAGAACTTTGCTTCTATTGCCACTCACTTGACAAATTTGACCAAAAAGGAGATAACATTTGAATGGACTAAATAGTGCGAGGATAGCTTTCAAAAGCTCAAGACTCTCTTGACCACCACACCCATCCTAGCATTACCGGTGGAAGGTAAAGATTTTATAGTTTATTGTGATGCTTCACATTCTGGCTTAGGTGTTGTGTTGATGTAGGAGAAGAATGTTATAGCTTATGCCTTACGTCAGATGAAGGTGCATGAGAGAAATTATCCAACACATGATTTGGAGTTGGCAGCGGTAGTGTTTTCTCTTAAGATCTGGCGACATTACCTCTATGGTGTTAGGTGTGAGGTGTTTTTGACAATCGTAGTTTGCAATATGTGTTCAATCAAAAGGATCTGAATTTGAGACAACGAAGGTGGATGGAGCTACTCAAGGATTATGATGTCACAATTCAATACCATCCGGGTAAGGCTAATGTAGTGGCAGACGCTTTGAGTCGAGCGGTAAGTATGGGTAGTTTAGCTTGCTTGAGTGTAACTAGACGACCCTTGGCTAAAGAAATTCAGACCTTGGAGTTTAAATTCATGTAATTGGGCATCTCAGAAAAAGGTGGGGTGTTAGCTAGCATTGAAGTAAGAGCCACATTTATGGAAGCGATCAAGGCAAATCAATTCGAGGATGAAAATTTGAATGAGCTCAAGAAGAAGACTAAGATTGGTAAGGCACAAGAGACCACTCTTGATGCGGAAGGTGTTCTTAGTTTTAAAGTAAGGATTTGTGCTCCTCGAGTTGATGACTTGATTCAAAAGTTATTGATAGAATCTCATGGTTCGCGATATTCCATTCATCCGGGTGTGACCAAGATGTACCGAAACTTGAAGCGAATTTATTGGTGGTCGAGCATGAAGAAGGATATAGCGGAGTTCATAGCTAAGTGTCAAAATTGCCAACAAGTGAAGTATGAACATCAAAAGCTTGCAGGTTTGCTTCAAAGAAAGCCAATTTCGGAATGGAAGTGGGAATGGATAGCCATGGATTTTTTGGTTGGTCTTCCCAAGACTTTGGGGAAGTTTGATTCTATTTGGGTAGTGGTTGATAGGTTGACTAAGTCAGCCCATTTTATTTCGGTAAGAATAGATTATAATGCTGAACAATTGGTTAAGGTGTATGTGAAAGAGATAGTGACATTGCATGGGTTCCCCTTTCTATCATCTCAGATCGTGGTACGCAGTTTACTTCCATGTTTTGGAGCAAATTACATGATGAATTGGGCACACAACTCACTTTTAGTACTTCTTTCCATCTGCAGACAGACGGATAGTCGGAGAGGACATGTGTGCTTGATTTTGGAGGACATTGGGATAATTGCTTACCCTTGTGTGAATTCTCTTATAACAATAGTTATCACTCCAGCATTGATAAGGCACTGTTTGAGGCATTATATAGGAGAGGATGTAGATCACCCATATAATGGTTCGAGGTAGGAGATGTGAAACCATTGGGGGTTGATTTAGTGAAGGATGCTCAAGATAAAGTGAGGAGTATTCAAGCTAAGCTCTTAGCAGCCCAGAGTAGATAGAAGAAGTATGTGGATCACTTGGTAAGAGACATGACATTTCAAATTGGTGAGAATGTTCTTCTTAAGGTATCACCCATGAAAGGGGTGATGAGATTTTGCTAGAAGAGCAAACTAAGTCTGTGATACATTGGTCCCTTTGAGGTTCTTGAATGTGTAGGACCGGTAGCTTATAGATTGGCTTTACCTCTTAACCTATCAGGAGTTCATCCGGTATTTCATGTGTCTATGTGGAAGAGATATAATGGTGACGGGGATTATATCATTAAGTGAGACTCAATTGTGTTAGACAAAGACCTCCAATATAAGGAGAAACCAATTGCAATTCTTGGTCGTGATGTCTGGAAGTTGAGGACCAAGGAGATTAAGTCCGTGAAAGTGCAATGGAATCATCGTCCGGTTGAGAAAGCTACTCGAAAAATAAAGAAGGACATGCGAGACAAGTATCCCCAATTGTTCGTCGATTCAGGTACTACTCTATTCCTTCCTTAGCCTATTATTCCTAAGTTTGTCACTCAGAAACGAGTGATGGATAAATTGGTATCTATTTTAATGACTGGGTTTCGTCTTTGTAGAAAAGCCAATGTAGGAAAATTTTGGGTCGGAAAACTTTTTCGTATTAACTTGGAATTTCCCAACCAAGTCCAGATTTGGATAAAATCGGAGTCATTAAAGTCTAGGGAAATCTGGTAACAATTGGGTTATCTAATTATGAATTTGATCGCATTAGTAGATAGATAAGACGTTAAGGAACCTGTATGACTTTACGGAATTGAATTCGGGCGAATAGAACTCTCGAAATCGATCTTAGCATAAACATGTAGTTTCTGAGTGTCGTTGGTGGAAGGTGTGTTGTGAAATAGAGGTTTGAAATTCTTAAAATTTCTCACTATTTTCGTGTAAGCGCTGAGGCAGGATTTCTGCCGTCAGGGCGGGGCCACAGTAGCGGGGTGAGTGTCGCCATGACGGGGCAGACGCTACTTAAAGTCGAAAATAAATCCCAAAGACGTTTTATTCTGCAATTTTCAAACTTGAGAGATAAGGAACGAACCCAGGGGTTTTCTTGATAGTTTTTCACCATTCTTGAGGCTAAAGGTAAGATTTGAACTCCCCGAATCCGTTTTTCGATCCATAGAACGTAATCTAATGGGTAATTATCGATGGGGAAGGGTTTTGATCTGGAAATTATGGTGAGGAAAGCCCTAATCTGGGTATGGGGATCATGGTATGATCTAGGGTTGATAGAATTGTTAGTAATTCGGGTAATTAGTTATTGTTTATTGATTCCCGTGTTATATTGATCTTTTGTAGACCAATAACAAGTGGAACGAATCCAAAAAGGGAAGAATCAAGTTTCTTAGGGATTTCAAGCTTGTTTCGAGGTAGGTGATGGTTGTGATTTCATGATTGTGATATATGTTTGTTCTTGCTTCATTATAATATGTGTATGTATGCGAATGTTGCATTATTGATCACACTTGTTGTAAATGAGGATAAATGAATGATGAATGCCATGAATCATGACTTGATTGTGTGATTATGAGAATGTACATTGTGATTGTGATTGTGGTTTGCTGAATGGATCGGGTGTTGTGTTCCAACACACTAACTTGGATTGATTGCCACGTTCCGGTATAAATATGGGATCAGTTGCCACGTTCCGGCATAAACATTGGATCGGGTACCACATTCCGATATGCTAACAGTTTGGGTTTGGGTTCCATGAGAGGACCAATGAGTTGACTTAACTGTATAATTAAGACCTGTGAAATGCTCTATTGTTATTAAATGATGATGATATTGTATATCTTTGGTGTATGCATGTTATTATTATGATGTATGACTTATGTATGCTGCATTTAGTGGGATAGCCGTGTGATCCTACCCGTACGTTGTGGTTGTGTACTGATATTGCACTTGCTCTTTCTTTGTTGAGTACAAGGCATCTTCAGGCAGCTATTGACAGACCTCGCTTAGAAGATCAATGATCGTCATTCGAATTCAAGGGTGAGCCAGTCTTAGCATTGGAATTTAGGTATTGTTTTTCTATTAAAGAAGAAAAGAACATAACAAAGAAATGAGCAATTATCTGTGAACTTTGCTTCACACAGAAAACTTCTATATATAGTGCGGGAATTTTCATTTCTTTTTCTTGTTTTGTTTCTTTAATTTATTTCTTGTGTATTTTCATTCGAGAATGAAGTTAATAATTGTGTTCACATAATGAGTGAACAATGAAGAATACACACATTGTAGATTATTTTTCTAATAAAATAAATAGATAAAATTGTGGGAGAGACAATAATAATAAACGAATACGAAAAAAGGCACATGACTGGGGTAAAATATTTCTTGTTTGTTTTTTCTTTTTTTATTCTTTTAACCTCAAACGAAGGAGTTTCTTCCTAATTTTGGAACACTGAGGTTAATATAGCATGAAAATATATTTTTCTCTTCCTTCTTTATTGGCTATGAATTTTTCAATATATTTTTTGGAGAAAATAAAGTATTGGTGGCAAGAGATTTCAATCAAATTGAATACTAGAGTGAATATAGCATGAACATATATTTTCGTCTTCCTTCTTCATTGGCTATGAATTGTTCTATATATTTATTCTTTTTTATATTTATATTGTGTTGAATTTTTTTAAATATGAATTTCCTGTTATTTGTGTTCATTTTGATCTAAGAAAATGTTATGTCACAAGATACACTCTTTGCAAGCTATATAAAAATTGAGTAATAATATTTTGTAAAAGATATATTACGTATAAAGATAAAATATTACACTATTTATGGTAATAGTTATTAGTGTCATGCACATCTCAAATTTGAAGTATTAATATTTAAGAGAAAAATTGTACTTAAATGGTGTCCATCATTTATAGTCATAACCTCAAGAGGAAATGCTATTGGTGACCTTTTTTATATTGATATTATTTTTCTATTTTGCTGGTTAAGTTTATTTACACAATTGAGTAAAGTAAAAAAAATAGTACTAAATAAATGTCACTTTATCACCATATTTAAATTTTGAATGTATTTTGAAATGTTTCAATGAAATCTGATCATTTTGGTCTCAAAAAATAATTAAATTTATGACTATCTGTATTAATCATTTAAAAGCACTTGACCATTGTTCTTTCAATTTATAATTATTTACTAAAAAACTTTAATTTAGTCATATTAATTCTATTTTACAACATCATAGACTATATAATATGATACACACGTGCAACACACGTGCCGTAAAACTAGATATATATATATATATATATATATGAAAGTCCAGCCAATCCATAAGACTAAAGCCCCCAAAACTAGCTCCATTTTTGTTCAAATTAAGTGACATCCATGGATTCCAATAGCTCCGAGCTTGTAAAGGGAGTTTTTGAAGGAATTAGGATCGCTCATGTCACGAGGATTATGGACCTTCCAATGATGATTATGATAGAAATTTTTTCACGATTGTTAATCAAGTCCATTTTCTGTTGTACGATTATTTTTATACTACGATATTATCTTTTAACTTTGAATCCTTTATTTGTTGACATGTATCACAAAAGATCATTTAATTTTCCCAAAATTTTTTATTCAATAAATTACTATGTCTGATTACTTTTGGAAGTTAAAGACAATGATTCTCTCCCCCTAAACAGAGACGCTGTGTTAATCCCTAGGGGTCACCTCTCTACACCCACTTTATCTAATTGCCCAAATGGGAGAAAAGAATTCAGTGCATTACTTATTCAGTTTGTTCTAGTGAAGCCTCTGGACTATATATATTACTTTACTCTTATTTAGAAATGGACTTGTGGTGTACGAACACTGCTACATAAATTGTACCAAATGCAATGAAAGTTGTATGACAGGAACGGGATGAAAAAGGGTAGTATAGAAAATTTAAAATTTGTGCCTATTCCTAATAATATACATACGTGTCAGTTTTTGGCCTTACATCTGCTTGTACAACTAAGTACGTGTCATTTGACTAGCATCTCTAACTCTTTTTTCTCTGTTTTTAGTTCATCTTCTCAAATATATCTCTAGCTTTCATCAGTTTCATTGCCTTTTGACTCATATGTTTTATTTATTGTTTTTTAATTAATTTTCCAGTTGAGTTTCACAGTACTATCATGTTCAGTTGATCTTGTTTTATTATTCCATGGAGCTCCAACTTAATATATCTTTTTATGTGGATTCCCTTCTTCTTTGTATTTGAACTTTTTTTTTTTTACAAAATATTGAAGCTCTAATGTTGGATTATTATTCTCTACCAGCATGTCTCTCGAGCTCGCTTGACGAGTAGATTAATCAGTTGGCGTTCTACATTTTACGGTGAGCTTGAATAATATTTCTTTAATCTTTTCTTTTCTAGGTTCAATGTTGTATGTTGTGTGAGAACTAAAAGCTTCTGCTATAATATCAGTCCTATTATCTTTTGTATTGACATCTGTTGAAAGTATTTAAATTTGTTAATTTCACCGACGTGGACATTTGCGTTTACTTTGAGTAGAAAGAAAAGTAATTGCAAAGATGAGATATTTTGGATTATACTATTTCAAACAATTTGATCTCCTAATTTAAAATAGGAAAGAATCCAATAACTTTGTATTGATGTGAATTATGGCCTTACAGGTTCTTGAACAAGCAGAGATGATTGAGCTTTTGGTAGATGAATCTGCTATTATTCTCTGTTGCTATCGTAATGAAAGGGACTTCTTTGTCGAAAGGGTATACGTACTCTAACTTAAAAAGTCACAGTTACTCAACTTATGTTTGTCTCTGCTCAAAATTTGTCTATTCATTGATAATAATGATTGTCACCTTTCATCTCACTGCATATATAAATCCTACTAAAGTTCTTTTTATTATTACTCTTTTATTTTCATAATTTATTGTCAATTGTTTGTCTTCTAGATTATATGGTTTTACTTGTTCTAGTCATTTTATTCCTAAAGTAATATTTTCATCTCCTTGATATATTTTAAATTTTATTACTATTGGTACTCCTCCAATGATTATTTCCTTTTCTGTAGTTTCTTCGGTATACATTAATGCTTTTGGTAGTTCGGGCATGATTGTTCAGTAGTTATTATTTCATCTTCCATCACTAATTCTCTTGTAATATAGTTTTCTTCTTGTCCTGTATTTATTAATATTAAATATTTTCGTTGTTCCATTATTCCCGTTATGTAGTAATGATGTGGTTTTATTTCTTCTTCCA